>VZTO01004785.1:35684-65238 GCA_013400615.1 Syrrhaptes paradoxus | reverse complement strand
CATCCAGTTCCACCCCCCTGCCATGGGCAGGGACACCTCCCACTAGCCCAGGTTGCTCAAAGCCTTGAAACAAAAGACCTACAAAGTACAAGGTCAGCAAGGCAGTTACTGAACACAAGTAAGATTTCATTGTATGTGCAAAGCAGGTCCGGTTGTGCAGACACAAAGGGAATTTCTTTCTTTCTCCTCCCACTGAAGAGGAAATACCACTGTGGTCTACAGCTGAGAAGGCTGAACACTGTTAAAATGACCAAGTTTAGCAGCGCAAAGAGTGGGAGAAAACCAAACAGGAAGGACCAGGACCACAAAAGACCAAACAGAATCACAGAATATCTCAAGTCAGAAGGGACCCATAAGGACCATCAAATCCAACTCCTTGCTCCTCACAGGACTACCTACAACTACACCGTATGATTAAGAATGTCATCCAGACACTCCTTGAATTGACAGGTTTGGTACCATGAGTACTATATTTCCCAACTACTGCAGAAGGCATCTGTATACGACTCTTAGGCAACTGGTACTGAGTGCTTCTGCTCTACTACTGGAATATCTATGATGTTCTAAGCAAGGCAATCATAAGCAATTGCTAGACGATGGAAGAAAAATGGACTCCCTGCATCCTTCAGATGCAACTGGGAAGACTTAGAGGAAAAAATTAGAGGAAAAATCCTCAACAACCGTTATCACTGTTTCCTGTGAAATAATCCATACAAAAAAGGCATTAGAGAATACGTAATCTTAAAACAGCTGGTTAAACCTCTTAAGCTATGGATTTTATGTGAATAAAACTTTAATTTTTTGAAAATTCCTTCCTTGTTCATAGCAAGACAATCTGATAACATACAGTGAAGGAGACCATGAACTCTCCTTTGCATATAATGGCCTATGGATGGTTTTAGACAAAAAGAACACCTACAACATACTAGTATATCACAAAGTTCAACCGTTCCATTTCTCAAGTGCTAACTGGTACCTTTATTCTGTTCTGAAGAATCATGCCAACACACGCAATGCCTAACGTGACTCTCTCAAACACTGCAATAAGCTCTCAACTTAGGACTGAAGAGAACCAGATAACAAAAACCAAGACGACCCAGAAAAAGGCTGATGCCTTTTAAATAGAGGAGGAAAGCCGGTCTCTATACGGCTGGGCCATCCACCTTTCACATTCCTTGATGACCCCCTAAGTCCTTCCAGAACACCAGCAGGGCACGCCCCACACACAGCCAGCCCTGCAGAGCAGCAGCAGAGCTGCAACATGCACACCGACAGCTCTGCTTTGCTTTCTCACACCGACACAACACACAGCACAGGCTCTAAAAGTAAGATCAGGAGAGACACGGTGGTTTTTTTATTCTTTGGGGGTTGAAGAGGCGGGGATGGGAGCTGCTATCAAAAGACATTTGCCTGACAAGCAGGATCAGTGTTTTCAAACACAATACTGCTTATTCCTCTAGTAATGGGAGCTGTAAGCTTTTCTCACCACGTCCTAAATGAGCAGCTGTGGACTGTGCTTGTCAAATGGATCAGGATGGGACTGGAATGCAGGGAAACCAACCTTCAAGCTTCAATCTTCTCAGAACTTTTTTAAGTAAAGAAATACAGAACAAAACATGTCTGTATAGTTTTCTACACAATAGCCAGAGACTGTTACAATTTAAAAGCTATTGAGAACATAGGTACTTAAATTTGCATTTAAGAAGGCAAGCCTAACTGTTTTAAGAAAAAAAATGGAATCATGTTAAAATGCCTTTGTTCTGATTTTTCCTCCTCCAGCCTTGAAGCAGAATTTGTCACCTTTGTACAACTGCTTTACACTCTATTACTGGCTATTAGAGATTCATTTGACTGTCTGAGCAGCAGCATCCAAGGGTACTCTTTCTAGTTTTACACCATAGCAATAAGCAGTCTGAGCTCTCGGTGATAGTATTTATATTGACACTGCTTATTAGCACACTTCCTACTGCTGTAATAAATGCAGCAGCTGAATTTTGTTTTCCAGTGATTGCCTGAACTTCCAGCACAAGGATAAAGATTCCAGCATGGCATAAGGATTTTACAATATTTAGCATGAGACTATTTCACTACACTGACACTGTACTGATAGTTCTTTGTCTAAAAGAGAGACATTCAGATCTGTCTCACGATAATGGAACAGGCTGACAGCAGTGGCACATGTCAACCGTGTTGGAAGAGTGTCAGTGGCATTAATAAAATGATCCATTAATTCACCTGGATGGGTAAACTGCACCAGTGAGCAATATAGTCTGTCTACTCCCAAAGAGAAGTGCCCAGACTAATTCTGAAATCAACAATTCTGAATATTTAAAGCCAAAATCCAGAAGAGTGAGAGAAAAGGAATATTCAGGATTTCTACAACCTATAGAACAAGGCACAATGGTTTCACAGATTTATACCTTTTACAGGTGAAAAAGCCTTTACTGTGGGTTATGGGTTTGCAACAGTCCCAGCTGGCAAACATCACCCTCACATGGCAAAGCTTAACCTCTTATCCTCCACAAACGTTCCCATGCTATGTGATGCAGCCCTGTGGATAAGCAGGTCTCTTCGACATGGCATTCATCCTCATGAACCACCAGCTACAAGATGCTTACATGCTTAGTAATCAAAGACTGACAGACAGAAGTAGAATTTTAGCCTTTTAGCCCACGGAAGGTTGGTTATTTAGTTAAAGATCTACGATATCAGAGCAGTAAGAGGGGGGTTGGATGTAGACACTCCTATACTCTTCTGTGGATTAGCAAATGTAGAGTCAGTACTCCCCATCTGATGCTTCTTCCCAACACATAATTTACTAACACAGGGATAAGTAACTTCAGTACTCTATGATACAGAATACCCATTTGCCACAGCATGTCAGCGTCCAGAAAGATGACAGAATTGAACAAGTGGTCAAAGAATCAGCACAACAGCAATGAAAAGCAAGAGATAAGAGATCTCAGGGGACAGCGATCAATATCAGCAAAGAAAGCCAACAGAGCAAGAGACCCAATATTTGGCAGTATGCTTGTCTTCTGACATTCCCAAAACCCCCAAATTCAAAGACTACAGACTGACTATTCCCTTTACATCTCACAACAGTGTAGGTGTAGTACTTATATACTAAGGAAGAACTTGCTGCAGCCTCATGAAAACGATGAATAGACGTTCTCTGTGTAATTTCCCCTTAAAAAGCAGTGGAAATGCTCCTTGGTGATTTCAATATATATGTTCTAAATTAAGCAACTAGGCTGCCTGGGTTGAAAGATAAGAACACAGTAATGCTTAGAGGAGTTCCTATAAAGCAGCAGAAAACCTCCTAACCCCTTCCTAAAAGCACTGCAGTCACCATGCAAGACAGCTGGAACAAACCCTGGTTCAAGAAAGTTCATCTGTATTAGTGTCAACTTATTAAACAAAAATTTACAAAGGCAACCTAAGACCAGAAAGAATTGATACAGGCTCATTGCCTCCTACCAACTCTTCTAATTGTGTTAAAGGTTAAACGAGAGGGGCACCACGTACCAAGTGGGAAATACAGTAGCGTACTATTTCATTAACACTTCACACTATTTGTGTCTCAGAAGCTTAGCCTGAATCCCACCAGAGCCTCAGATGCTGCTTTCCTTCTCTAATAAAGAAGAAAATAGCTTTGGATTAGTTGAACAGTATCTCATTTCCCAGCATAAATTAAGTGAATTAGATAGAAGACTCTATGCTCTAATTGTAAAGCTTATTACAAGAACTCACATAGATTAGAACTGAAAGCTGTTTTTTGAGTCGTCGTTTGTACTGTACAAGAGGAAAAAAAAGGTGACTATATACTCTGTTGGCTCAGTATTGGTATGTAAGAATCTCCTGTCCTGCAGCAGGTCACATTCGTAAGTCTCATGCACTGAGAAGCAGCCTTTCTTCACACGGGAAGGAGTGCTACCCCTAAACAGCGCGCAGGCGTCTCTCCAGGTAACCTCCAAGAGTGACAAGCTCCCTGGGGTTGGGAATCATGGACAACTAACTGTCATTCTTGAAGTGCACATAATTTTCTGAGGTTTTCAACTGCAAAATAACTGCAATATGATATAACTAACATACGCTTCTTGTTGCTTATGGAACAGCAGTTATGGGATGTCATTCTCTTTACAGAGATCTGTAAAAGATCTCATCAAAAATAAGAAACCCAACATAAAATCTTCTGTGCATTAAGAAGTCAGGCACCTATGATCTGGTTACAAACACCCCGACTTTTCCTATATAGCCTCTATACCTTCAAGCCTCTACTAGCAGCCTCAGGTTCCCTTTATAGCCTATGGAGAGAAAGGGACAATTTCAGAGAATACGCAACGCATCTTAAGGCACATACTGAAGACAGATAACTTTAATTGCTTCCTGATCCCTCCCTCTTTTGTTTGGTACTAAAATTTAAGTGAAATGCATTTTACCTCCTTACTCTTATTTCCTCAGTGCCCCACCGTCAGTGTGACATATAGCGAGGTATGAGTCCAGTTTGCCTGCTAAGGGAGAAGCCCCAAAGCAAGCTGTGCAAAAGTACCGCTCAGCAAGAAATGACCCTGAGCACCTGTGAGCTCTTGGAATGCTCTCTGAATGCCCTCGTTCAGGGCAGCAGAACTCAGGTGCTGCAGTCTAAAACCATCACTTGAAGTTAAATTATTATACTTTTCTCTGGAAAAGACAGGCACAACTCACTGTCCTTTTATATATGCAGCCAGAGCATGCACTGGTGACAGTGATGCCCTTTGATTTAATAATTCAATACTTAAAGTGCTTGTCAAAGAAAGAATTTCATTCTCTTGCTGAAACTGTTCTGAGGCTGGAGCATCTTAGCCCCATCTCTTGAGACTGTGTCACACAGAAAAAAGGTTCCATTTTTATTGGACAAAAAAAAAACAACAACAAAAACCCCAGTAAAAATAAAGAGACCATTACATTCTCTAACCAGCATCTAACTGCTCCATTGTGCCCCTCCAGGAGCATGTCCAGCATACTTGAACTGTGCTCCAAATTAATGCTTGATATATTTTCCTCACACAACAACTAGTAATTTTTAATATTTTTCTACTTCCCTCATTTCTTGGAACTTGCCCTGGATGACAGATGCATCAGATATGCATGGACTAACATTTCCTATCAGTCTTGAAGTGACCTATGGAGAGAACCAAGGTAGGGTTTAACATAAGACACCCATCTGAACACAGTAATTACCAAAGTATCACAAAGTATGAGAACTGAGCATCGTCTCTCCTTCGAAATGGTAGATGAAAGTACTGGAACTTTCCAGAAACTGGTGAAAACATACCAATTTCTCCACTAAAAACTGCCACAATTGTGCATGTACCAACAGTCATTCAAGCTGCCGGCTACTTCCAAACGTGTGTCGAGTTCTCTCTTTCCCCCAGTGAGAAATCCCAGGGTTACTACAATCTGGGCATATTTACACTCTACTCTGCTTCCCTTAACAGCCAGTTCTGTAACACTACCATTTGGAACATCAGTCTACCAGAGGCTCTTCATTCCTACTGCTCCACCAAGCCTGTATAAAGACACAGAAAACTGCATCCACATCCTATCAAAAAGAGGCTCCTCTCCACCACTCAGCAGCCAGGGCCACCTTTAGCTCTCTCTCGTGTTTCTAACTCCATGGACTATTCAAGCTCATACATCATGTGTTATTAAAACTATCTCAGCGTTCTGCATGAACAAGCTGCTAATCTCCCATAGGGACTGGAAATGTAAACTCAACAAGCACAAAAAAAAAAAAGTAGAAAGGTGGGAATAAACACATAAACTGTGAAACATGTAATTTCAGGTCAACTCCAGTTCAAGCAGCTTCATCAGTTGCTATGTTACCAGTTTATGATGGTGGGAAAGGATGAAGGCAACAAGACTTTATAGTTTTGTCTATAGAGTTTATTTAGCAACTTTTGCTTTCTGGCACATCTCTGTCTGCAGAATGAAGGATCGTTAGTCTCAAAAGCTGCTGAAATGGCAAGTGACTGGCGGTATTGACTACTACGAAGCAGCATGGAGCAGTTTGTCTGGATTGATTAAGTAGCTTAATCCCCAGCAACCTGCTAGGTTTGCAGGAAAAGCCTGAGGCAGGATTCTTCGTTTCATTTAAGGCAAAGCAGGGAATTAAACATCCCATTGCCCTCTACCCACCCTGTCCACCACCTAAAGATCTGCAGACCAGAGGAGGAGCTGTAAGGAGAACTGGCTGGAGTTTCAACATCAGAGACCACCAAGGCGATGGCTTGCAGACTCAGTGACTCTCACTCTGCTGTTGTACCACTGATACTGATCTCTCGCAAATCCATCGGGTACCCCAGAGCTGTGTCACCTCAGAGTGACACACCAGTGTGTGCACATGCATTTCAAGGAACTGCTTACAATGAGTCCTCACAACGTTTTGGTGAAGCAAGCATGAGTGTGTTGGTTTATAACTGGAAATAGTGATTAATGGACAGCTGTAGGGACAGAGAGTGAATGCAGTCTTGTGTTCCAGCCTACAGACTTTATGACCCCCCACAAAGCAGCGTATGCCAGGCTTGACATACAAATGTAGGATCTTTCAGCCCATCAAGCCAAATGTTCTCATTTAAGCATTTATTTTCCCGTGGCAGATGTGTGAAAAACACTAATCACATTTGACCATGAGGAGGCCAGTCACATCTGACAGGGCCTGCAAAGAGCTGACGCTGGAACAGCACACAGCAAACCTGCAACGGGGATGTCAGGGAGCCACCACGGTGGAGACACGTCCCTAAAGCAACACCCCAGGAACTTTCCAACCAATGTGCCTGTATCACATGAAGCAGCATCAAACAAACTATCCAGGCAGCTAAGTCTCGGAGCTGATGGCCACCTGAATGCATGTTTTCTTGCTATTAATCTGAGCAGGAATACAAGTCAGATCTCAGTATTCATAAGAAACTTGGACGAATCAGAAGTGACCAGTTTTAAAAGGAACTGTGCTCAGTGCTCGTTTCAGGAAGTCACTCCTCGTGTCTTAACTGACTGACACGACACCCTTGTGAGGCTCTGCTGCTCTCACAGCTCTGCGTCACTCAAGTTTAAAAGATTTCTCTCTTTACTTCTTTCTCTGTGAGTACACATACACGTACACCCTAGGAAACCTAAAGAAACTACTCGAATACCTGGACATCAATGATATTGAAATATTACTCATGCAGATTCCAAAATATTCACAGTAATAACATCTAAATAAATAGTCCTATGGTTTACACCTTAAGTAGCACTTTTCATCGCAGAAATTCAACACAGAGATTAATCGTCCTTCCACTTTTACTGACAATACACAACAAGGTGTGAAAAAGAGCCAAGTTGCTGCCAGTAACTATTCTGCTGCCACTAAGGCCATGCTGCTTATACAGCTCTGTGAGCAATCCAATCATTTATTGAAATGTCAGCACGGCAAGAATCTGTGCTTCTAGTGGCAAAAAGAATAATATTGTTTATCAGGATAAATATCAGGAAGAACAACTTGAAGTTCTGTGGCAACTTCCAGAAGATAAAGGGATCTCTTCCACCCTTAAGACATTTGCCAGTCTCTCTGGCTGGTGTAAAATACACACAGAAGAAGAAGGTCTGCCTGCTACACAGAGACATACTCCCAAAACTGAATGCTTACATTAATACTTACGAATTCCAACTGTATTTTCCTGAAAGAACAAACAAGCTTCACACTTCTGAACATAACTGAAAGAACATCTGAGAGTGAATCTTATTAACCTTAAGTATGCTCCAATAAGATGAGGCATTTTTTTCAAAAAAATATTTCCCGCTTATTCCATTTTACCTTAACATAAATTGAACAGAGCTTTGGATCATCATCTTCACCCTACTAAAATGTTACAGTTCAAAAGTGCCTGACACTACCCAGCAATACCTAAAAAGCCTTGCTACTTTGGCAACAACACAAACTACATTCAACTTCTCTGTCTTCTCTCTTTTTTCTTCTTCTATTAATCACATTCACACACACAAAAAAATATTATTAAGCATGGCTTGTCACAGAACATGAGTATCCATGTAGACTGAACCCATACAACACGTGCACAGGTTTTTTGGTGCACTATACTTCCAGAAAGTTGGGAAATCATGCCTGTTGGCATCACCAACTTCATGCCTGACAAACTCCATTTTATTTCAAGAGTCTTAACCCTGTATCACAACCTTCCCTGCGAAACAACATAAAAGAGACATTTTAAAAATCTCCTTTGTGTATGAAAGAACCTATTTTGGAGCCATTAAAGACAAGAGATTGAAGGCCTAGGACAGCAATCTCCAGTGGTGAACAATGAATGACATTTCTACTCCTTTACTCTCAGCACTTCACAAGGAGTGAGCAGCCAACAGCTGAGAAATTACAGGGGATAGGAAGTGAGAGCTGGTAATTTCCCAGCTGCAGCACAAGGCAAAAAATGTCCAGGCACAGGCAGCAAATCACTAATCAAGAGGCCAGACAACTCCAATACATCTAATAGCCAAACTAAGGGAAAGCAAACACAATACTTCCACCAGAGATCCAGGATCCTGGATGTTATAGTCTTACTATTTTTCATTCTCCCAATATTCCCAAGAATGTCTGCAGTTAGTTAAGGAATTTTTTTGTTATGTACATACTCCTTGCCTGCTGTTGTGCTGCCTGAGACAGTTAATAAAAACAAGATTCCCTACCATCAGACAAATCTGGGAGACTATTGAGGCTTTGGAAGAGCTTCAGCATGGCCTACGGAGTTTAGACTGTAGAACTGAAGCATTTTTTTAACAGGTTCTGTATCTGAAAGCCAGTGTTAAGCCAATGGTAAGGACACCTCTGGTCCTGCACAGACAGGTTCCTGCATTTGAGGTTATGCAACAGAAACCTGTTCATCTAGAGAAGAACCTATGATTCTGATTCCCATTATACCAAGTTTTGTACATATCCACCAGGACCTCAAATCAACATTCTTCAACGAAAAACCCTCTTACAAAAATATCTGTTCATATGGTAGAAATGGTATGTTAAAAGGTTTTATCAAGGAGCTAACAGACAGATTATTTACTTTGCTGCAAATCTTCCTAAAACAGAATCTGCAGATGTCCAAGGATTACCTGCACATATGACTAAGGAAATTACCAGCAGTTTCTTCACTGAAACCTTTCTGTCCAGAGTTTTCTCCTCACAGTATATTATTACTCCCCCAACCAATGCAAATTGAACCCAAAAAGGTTCAGATTCAATTTGGATTTACTGATTTAATCAGCTAAGAGTTTCCTACATAGTCCGGTCCCCTACAGGCATACATTTACTAAGTTCCTGAGATTCAGTGCGTTCTGCAAAGGCTAAAAACAGGAGGAAAAGACAATGGGAAATCTGCTAAGACAGGAAAGAGACTTTTTTTTTTTAACAATATGAAGAGCAGTACAAAGGACTGAGATCATACTGACTGCTCAGCACTTTTAGGATGATGCACAGCGGTATACAAGCTTTGATTCACAATCTATCAATTTCTAATACCAGTATTCCCTGAGTATGGCTATCAAACAGGTCAAAAATTATCAAGAAACAGCAATTCAGCCAGGATTTCTGGCGGAAACAAGATCACCAGCCTACGTAAACATAATGCAAAATCTGATTAAGCACCACACTACTCCAGAGTGGGAGCCAAGCTCACAGCTGACTGAGAGAAGTGGGTTATATGTGTTTATATATGTACATCCTGCAGTATTTGTGTTGTCGTGATGTCTAACGTCATGGTGATAAACACTGTACAAAGAGTGTACAAACAGCCTCTACACCAGCCAGCGTGTAACTCAGCACGGGCAGACAGAGCAGAAAGAACCGGTGATGAGCCTCAGGCAGCAAGACAGGCTGCAGTCTTTGTGCATTATCAGCCTGCTACCAAGTGCTTTGTAGTCATAACAACAAAATTGAGAGATGTCAATTACCATAACAGCGAGCACATAATTAGCAGCAGCTTGAACAACATGTCATCCCGGAAAACTGAAGAATCAGCAACTGAAATGGAAAATGACCAACATACTATGAGATACAAAAAGTTTTCATCCTATATTAAGAGTTTCAAATTATGACTTGCAAAATTATTTTTCTCTTATGTAAGGAATGTTTATCATTTTGTACAAGGACTGCACTTCTTGACTCAGTAGAAAAGTCATTATGTTAGATTCCATTATGCTGTGATTTGAAGCACTGATGGATAAACAAGTTCAGGAAGGAAATGTCGCAGAGTTTAGAAATCTAAATTTTGAACTCTAGAGCTGCAGCTTTCACATTGAAGCAAAATACCCAAGGTTGATTATCTGAGCATTTGCTACATCCATAAAATGGAGTTAGGACACATAAGGGTTTATTTTCCCATTACTTTGTTATACATGTAATTCCTGCTGATGCAGATCAAAGGAAAATTTTAAGCAGAGAAGTCACTGTATAAGCTATCTTATGTGTCACCATGAATGCCTGTGCTGAAGTAGTTAGTGATTTTATTGCTAATTATTATGCATGGGGTCAAAACTCGCCTTTCATACTGTCAGTAATTCCTGTCAGGTACCTGGTGAAACATTCCATTTCTAACACATCTCCACATGAGACAGTACTGCGGTGTTTCATGGAAACACAGGAACTGTAAGGAAGAACAGCAACACAAAACATCTAGAAGAACAGTCCTGCACAATTGTCTAGAAGGACTTGACCTGATTATCCACAGTGAATTGTTCAGTCACTCAACTTTTTCTTCTATTTTCTGTCTTTACAAGCAGAAACCCACACTGTCCAAATAAACTCCAGTTAACACCTAATGAGATCTTTCTACAGTGCCACAGAAAATCATTTATTGCTCAAACTTGTAAATGTACATTCCCTCCTTGGAACCTAAATAAAAAAAAAATATCCCTAGAAGCGAATTGCTAGACATAATCATGACATTCAGAAGAGCTAGAGAAATATATTATAGGTCAAATCTTACCCAAAATACTTGCACCAGGGAAATCTATTGCTTTGTAAGGCTATTTAAAACAAATTTATTTTGCTTCACTCAGGGTTCCTCTTTCCAAGATATCCTTACAAAGAGTAGAACATCTCCTGAGTTGAGAACAGGCAGGTAAGATGATGGTGTAATTACTTTGCTTTAATGAATAGCGTCTGATCATTTCACTATCATTTGTTAACCATTCATCAGCTTAGCTCCTTGTAGACTTGCTTAATTATTTAAGAAATACAAAGATTATTTGGCTTTGTGCCTAATTCTTCTCTAGTTTATGCTGGTACAAATCCAAAATAAATGGAGTTACCACTGTGATGCAAATAAGCCAGTTTCTGCTCTTTTGTTCCCAAGTAGTCTGAAATGTTGATGGTTTCTTATCCTTCCCAGGCAAGCTGATAAGAACCAGCACCAGAGGGAACTATTTTCTAACAGAATCTGCTCTGTGCCTGCTCTGGACCCATTTGTTGCTTAGCAGGGCCCTGGCACAGCTCCACAGTCCAATGAACATGATTAAAAATTACTTGAATTTAGTCTATTGAACAGGTGGCTATAACCAGTCTGGAGGGAAAGGAAAAACACTATCTGCTGGGTAGAAATACTTTATGCTTTCTACAATTGTTTAAACTATGATACATCTATAGACCTGAGTACAGACAGATTTCAAGCATCCTACTTCCATTAACGGATGGCTGTCAAAAACTCTGCAATGACCAGGAGCAAAAAGTGGGGGTGAGGGAAAAGAATCCACTGTGTGGCTGCCTGTACTTTTCACAACATGAATATTTGATTAGATCCTGAGGTGCTGGGAAATAGGAGATGATGAGAGAGTTAGTCAAGAAAGGACGCTGCTCAGCAAACTGTTGTTGCGAGGCAGTGGAGCACAGCCTGCCTCCGAGGGTCTGGCTCAACTCCCTGACAAATCCAGGGGAAAGCAGAGCCAGCAGCTTACAGTCAAAACAAGCAATGCCAACTGGATAAAAAGTGACTAGAGAGAAAATAAATTGTTGGGGAGGTAGTCAAATTGACAGGTACATGCTGACGACGTCCAAAGCTGGCCTCTCGGGGGCATTGAGATAAAAAAATAGGGTTTTAAATAGAGTTGTCTGGAGATGGTTTGTGATAAAATTACACAAACCCCTGATTTTAAGAAGCGTGCAATAATTTTATAAAAGGAAAGAACTGAGCTAAACCCATCTGGACCTTCTGAGTAACCGTGGTTGGTTCATGTCCAGGTATTATACACCCCAAGCAAAGCATCACAGGATTTCATTTCCAGAGAGTTAAAGTGATGAAATAACCAGGAAAGGGTACGCTGGGAGTAAAAGATATAGGACCAGTCCCCAAACTGCAACAAACCCCTCTAGAATCAGCTTGATTACAAGTGTCTTTGGTTATTAAAAGTGAGACAAGAAAAACAAACGGTGGAAACAAACCTGCTGCATTCATCTAGCAAAATTATTTCAAAAGTTTTCCAGCAGAAGACATCAGCTCTTTTATACATTATATTACACTTATGCCTTTCACTCTGCTGCTGATCTTGACAGATGCACTTTAATTTATTTGTGTAACTCTTATTGGAAGTTGAGTAAAATATGGAATACAGCGAATCCGCAGAGTGATTTAGAGCCATTACACACACATCTGTCACAAGCTGCCAGCTTGAACGTGCTCTGCCATGCGACTGGCAGGCATTCCCTTCACTGTTAATAAAATCTGTGGCTACGTTTCCTTGGGATCTGCCAACATTCACGACATAAAAGCGAGCTGCCCTGAAATGGACAGTAAAATTGAGATGAATTCACGGAATGTACAAGCTTCAGTTGCAAAGATAACAGCAGTCCACTTATCCTGGTATTGCTGGAAATGCCTGAACTTTATCTAAGAACGTAAATCACCTCTTTATACACATTTTAAAAACTCCCAATGATACAAAGACACATTATAATCTAGAACTAAGAGGATATATGTTACAGGGAGAAACAAGCATTCACACACATGCAATTTTTTGCCTTTTTATAGGGTTCTTAGGAGCTCATTTGGAATTTACCGTGCATGTAAATGCCAAATGAATTTCAAGTAATGCGTTAGCTGGCAATCCATTACACAAACCTTTGCAATTTTAACTTACAGCTCCTAACTGCCTGTGGCACCAGGTTTGGATTCTAGTCCTTCCAGCCCATTGCTTACTATTTAGAAGATCTTGTTATCCTGTGGAAATCGCAGGATTAACATTCCACACCACCTCCCAAATAAGGTACACTTAGGATGGAACATTGCCCAATGCTTTGTAATGGAAACAAGAACACCCAGGAGGCTACAAATAAGCTCTGTTCCACAGCAAAGCATTTCAACACCAAAATGAGTTTTACAGATTTGTGGTTAAATTTAACTAAAAGAGTTTAAGGTCCCTTTTTTATGAGACATTACCATAACACCTAAGAGCAGGGGAAGAAAAGAAAAAAACAGAAAAAAAAAAAAAGTCAAGACTGCTGCCTCTTTTTTATTATCTGAAATGACTGGCAAAGCTTCACACTCCAGAGTGTGAACTAGAACAGCCTAAAGGTCAGCACACCATGTCTCCTGTCATCCCTGCTCCAGAGAGAAGCATTTCTTTTGCTGGGAAATCCAGTGCACTGCATTTATGAGAGCTGTAGGAGTAACTGGACACCCTCCGGCAGTCCGTGATCCTGAGAGGCAGGAACAAGGAGTTAAGCAGGTTCACAACCCTAGGTGTCAGGAAGGCAGACTTTGGCCCGTTCAAGGTTCTGCTTGGAAGAATTCCAGGGGCCCTGGACAGAGAAGGGCTTCAGGACAACTGGCTGATTTTCCAGGACCACCTCACCAAAGCTCAGCGTTAACCGGTGAATAAGTTGCTCACTCAGTTATTACCATTGACAACGTGCAACTACAGGAACTGGTTTCAGGATTCTGCAGAGCACGCTCAGCTCAGAATGATGCATTCAACTCCAAGTCTCAAGGCAAGACATGCATCAGCAGCCTGCGACAGCCCAAGACAAGGAAACAATTCTGTACCTAGTGGAGCCAGAGAGGGTTCAAAGCAGTTGTGTCTATTAGCTGGTGATTCCACACACCGTCAATTTTGTGCTTCAGTATACTGAAGATTTTCTTCATCAGAAAGTCAAAATTTTCATAGCGGTTTTGTGTACATGTTCATCAGAATTACTGCTGTAATTTACACTTATATGCTTAAATCTGTTTTCACTGCAGGCATAAACAAGGTTTTTGGTTTTTAAAGATCTGGACTTTTAAAGATCTACCTGTAACACCTTCCAAAAACAACTTGCAAAAACGAAGAGCACATCTCCAGCTTCCTGAAAATATTAACACAAATGAAAACAAAACCATTTCTTTGCATTATTCAACACAAGGAAACAAAAAATTCTGAAGAAATAAAACTAGACTGTGATGCAGTTTGGCTTACCAACATAAACTACACAAAGGCCTTCACCAAGCTTTAGCTGTGCAAAGACAGGAGGCAACGCAACAAGCCACGAAGCAAGCAGCACAAGCCACGTTCCCACACACACTCCCACAGGTACCCAAAGCTGTGCCTGGATTATTCTGGCCAGAACACAATCCACAAGTTAATATCCACAATGAGCTAACTTGACCCCCATGGCTTTCTCAAGTATTTTTAAGTGCCTTTTACTTGAATAGTATGTTAAAAACCCTTCATTTCTTTGATTCATTAAGTTCAGTGCCTCCTTCGCACATTCTGTAACAGCAGTACCTGGCTCTTCAATCAGTGGAATCCTTCAAGATACCTAAGATACCCACATGAAAGGAATACAGGCACATGGAAGTTGAGATTTTAAAAATTTCATCTGATGTGATTAATTACTCGGCTAGGTTAATTTACCACTGAGTTGCACCCCATTCCTATCCTCAGAAATCACAGTACAGACTGCTGATTCCAAGCCTGTGAACCAACATTTTCTAAATCAGTTGGGGTTGGAACTTGATGATCTTTAAGGTCCTTTCCAACCCAAACCATTCTATGATTCTATAACCAGATATCAAAGACCCAGTGATGAAATCTAGACACCTAATACCTCTCTGGATAATAAACCCTTGCAACTGAGCTAAGGTAGGGCAGCAGCAGCACTACCAGCTTACTTGTACCCGAGCAACCTGTCTTGTTTTCAAATTCATTGGAATTAAGAGAGAAAACAAAATGTCCCAATGTGATATCACCTTAATCAGAATTACTCATTCTTCATCATTCAGATAAAAGTGCACAGACATTAAATTCCCTTGTGTTTACATACAAGATTTTCCAATGAAAAGTAATTCATGTGGATAATAGAAGTATGCAACTGACAAGTAGCTGTGAAATAAATCCAAAGGCATAATTTTCTCATACATAATAAGAATAAGTGCTTAGTAGTTGCGTATGATGAGGGGTCAGTTGGCAGTCCTGGGATTCTTGCGTTCCTTCTTAAAATACATCTTCCAGAATGTTGCTACAACTTATTCAGCTGAATTAACTACAGACGAGTGTAATACAGAAGGTAAATGCAATGGCTCAAACTAGTCGTCAGACACCACAGCTCTCCTGGACAGAGCCAATTTCAAGGCAAACTTACCAAGTCCTGTCTGTAGAAGACCAAGACTCCAGATGAAGAACATACAAACAGAACAGCTGCATACAGTCATAATATCTAGGCAAGGTGCAGATATAAGTTGACACATAAAAGAAGCTAAGGAACTACAGTATGGTTCATACTGAGAAAAATATCTTCTTGTTACCTCTAGCCCAAGATTACCTGTATTATAGGATTTACAGGATACACTACTATTGCTTCATTTGTTGGAAATAGCAGTGGAAAATGTGATCATGGATCATTTATGATTATTCAAATGACAAGCCACTCATGGAACAGTGAAGAATTGCGAACCGAATATGCAACACACAATCCCTTTTTATTCCACCATCACAACTGGATGATACACTGTAAGGCACAAAACCTTCCTGTGTGCTTAGCGGGTTATCTTTTCTGGTTGTTTGCCAGAGTTCGGTGACTCTTATATACAGTGTAGTGGCTTAAAGGATGGTTTGTTTTATCTCCCCTAATAAGATAAGCAGATATGCAACAGATGAACCAGTAAGGAGCAGCAGCAACACGTATATGATAAGGCAGCAAAAGTTTCTTTTCAGTGTTCAATAATATGACAAGTTCTGCTATCGAAGCTGTGGTCATGGTAACATTTTTTACATATATATATTTTCCCAAGCACTGGCTTGAAAGATCAAGACCTTTAGCTTTTAAGATATGTTGTGAAATCTGGCAGAAATTTGCAATAAAGGGACAGCTGGTGAAAATTACTCCATGACAACAATAAGGAAATAGTGTTAGAAAGGCTCCCATTTTAGACAACCTTCTACATTTAGAGTAGCCTCCCAAATGTGTTTCCTAAGTCTGTGCATTCAAAAATATCAGCCCTATTAACTTTTCTTGTTAAAAGCACATAAAAAGCCAGAAAGCAGAAAGGTAACTGCCACAGTGTACAGGTATAAAATGGACAAAGCAGCTTACAAGGAAGCTTTCAGAGTAAAGAAAACAGGGCTTGTAATGAGGCAATCTAAATCTGTTCTGAAGAGCAGAGAGGAGGAAGGAAGAATATTATTTCCCATGATCGGTTATTTCCTTTAAAAGCCCTCTTTGAGTGAAGGTAGATCTGCCTCTATTTGAATTCTACTCCATCCGGTCAAGAAAGTAAGGTCCAGGTAGAAAGTAAGATACAAGAAGAAAGCAGAGAAACAGTTTAAGGAGAAAAACACTTTTCATAAAGCAGTAATTTAAGTGAAAACTTTCAGTGAATCGTATGTCTTGCAGCATATCCTGTTTCACCAGTGAGGGTGTCACAAACTACTGGTTCAACACATCCATCTACGGACCCGGCAGTGTAGAAACCTTGCCCATGAACAGAGATTTACAATAAGAGCTTGGTCTTTCCATGAAATGTGAACACTGAGAGCATCTTAATTTTGGGCGGTAGTGGAGTCCAAAATTTTGCAGAGTAGATTCAGGAAAGTTCCAGTACATAATTAAAAAAAACAATACTACCTGTGGGAAGCAGCACAAGCCATGGTATGATCAAAATCAGAATCCCTCTTTGTCAGCTAAAATACATCTACTTTTGATGGCACTTCTATTTTAAATGTTTCTGGTTCCTGAATTTCATCATGAGAACAGCAAGGGACAGCAAGAGATTAAATAAATACTTGAGGGGGCACATAAATAAATTGCAAATAAAGAACAAGCTGATTCAACTTTGGGAGAAGCAACTTACTGCTAAACACACATAGCAAAAGAGAAAATTCTCCTTTGCAATGGATCCATTCTTATCCTGCCCACATTTCCCTGCCAGTCAGCATGACGCAGCCAGACAGAGTGACTGGAAACGTGACCTCTGGGAAAAAGGGCAATTGCACAGGGAATCACTTTCTCATTTTCACTGCTTAGGCTCCATAATGGCTACTTCTCCAGTTTCATCCACTCCCTGCCTTGGACAAAGATCATCAGTGTCCTGGGGTGTTAGCTGTTGATAAAGAATATATGAAATAAAACTTGTTACTACTTAATACACTCTGTGTTTGAGTCTGTGTCCTCCCCATCAGCACCAGACACAAAGTGTAGATGTGCCCAGTTATCATGGATCAGTGTGGTACCCTGCCCCAGTACTGGCCAGCTGTTGGTACTCCCAACAGATACAACCAAGCCTCCTATTCAGATGAGACTTCTCTAGAAGGGAGTGAACCTCCTCTGAACTCACTAGAGCAATTTATACCCCAAAGCAAGCAAGCCACAAGCAATCGTTATGCTATGAAAACACTGGATGCTGTTTGCTCTTTAAGAGATGGTTTGTCGTTGCCCTGTATCTAGTTATTTTTGGTTAACAAGGCAAGGGAGTGGAAGTGGGAGGGCTGCAGAGATGGCTCCTGGGGAGAAAGACCAGGAGCTGCTCCCATGTCAGACAGAGTTGGCTGCAGCCAGCTCCAAGACCGATGCACCGCTGCCCATAGCCAAGCCCATCAACAACACTGGTGATGCCTCTGGGATAACCTATTAAAGAAAGGGTAAAAAAACCCACCAAGGTCAGCAAAGGAGGGGGGAGAGGAGGAGCTCCAGGTGTCAGAGCAGGGATTCCCCTGCAGCCGGTGGAAAAGACCGTGGTGAAGCTGGTTGTCCACCTGCAGCCCACAGAGGACCACAGTGAAGCAGATATCCATACTGCAGCCTGAGGAAGACCCCATGCCAGAGCAGACAAATCTCTGTGTCACAAAATATCCTCTCCAGGTAGTACCAAGACTAGTGATAAGAGATTAAAAAAAAAATGTTAAACAAAACAAAAACAAAACAAAGCAAGTGAAGCTAAAAAAGACAGCTTGCTGTCATGAACAATATAAGTCTCAATTTGGGATTTTTTTCCTTGATTTAATCTGTTACCAGTCAATGCAAACATCTGTTTTGGGATGTTGAGTTAGAAAAGAAGAACATATACAACTACAACAAATACTTAAGTAAACACTTTTCCTGTCCTTTCCCCTTGCTCAGCTCAAGCCAGAAACTCTCTTACCACCTTCCCAGTGTCAACATCCCTTGTTTTCACCACAGGTTATGCTCAGTGCCTCCCAGTTCCTTCAGAGAGGAGATGGACAGTGCAGGAGGTTGGAGTGAAACACCTTCTTCCTGACATTCTGGGCTTACTGGTCTCCCTTCCCTCAGCAGTGTCCCTGCTCCAGCATGGCAGCACACGGGCCACCATCCCCTGCATGATTGTACTCTTTCAATTTTTTAACTTCTCTGTTAGTGCAGGACTTAAGGTAAGGCAGAGCTCTAAGACTTTCAAGCACACTTGCCTTAGAGTTCTAAGAGAAAAGCTAACAAATGGTAAATCCTTGAGAATCAACAATCAAATTCAAAGACTGAATTCTCAGACTGTGAGAATTCACAGACTGGCTCTGAGAGTTTTAATTAATTTAGGATGCCAAACTTCCTGGTTACTGGCTTTGTGAGGCTTTCCTTCCACATGGGCTATGAGCCTCCTTCGCTTCCAATGAGAGCTCAGGCTAACACGGTGCTCCTACTCCAATTACATCACCCTCACTCTTCTCCTACATTAATTAGATGGACATAGATTTTCCAGTATTTGGTGAGAACCAACTCATTTTACAGCATGAGTTGCAGCTCGCGCCCATGCGAGCTCTCCAACACACCAGAAGTAGCACAGGGCTGAGCCCAGCATCCACACTGCAATGCACAGGGCTGCTCTGTAGATGCCAGAACAGGTACGTGCGCCTAGGAACGAGGCAGTAGTACTTGTAAAGAACACCACAACTTGCAGGGAGGAGGCTAGCACTGATCCCGAATGCTGAAAAATTATATTTGACTCTCCAAGGGGGCATTGGTACTTCTTCCACTCCATCTTACACCTCTGCAAAGGAGGAACTTAAGTATCCTGCAGATACACACAAATTCCAGCCCGCCATCGCCAGCTTGTCCAGGTTACAAGTCTCTCTTCCTGTGATCATTGCAATGATACTGTGTAGCAGCAGCTCTCACAGGTTAAGTACAGTCACAGGAGAGAAACTTCAGAATCGGGTAAATTTTATATCTTGTCTACCCTCCATTTCCTTTTGCTCCCAAACCCTTCTCTAATCAATCTGAGAGCGGACAGATCCTTTTCAAGTAGAACAGTGGCTATGGAAAGGGAATCTAACTAAAAAAAGCAGCCATCAAAACACTCTGCTTTCCTATGCAGCTCTTTAAAGAGTCTCGCAAATGCCAATGGAAATGATGGGGCGTCTGATGTTTTGACAGAAGCAAGAACATCATTAAGGTAAGAGCTGTCAGCAGGTATTTTATTTTCTCCCTGAAGAATAAGGCTACTGTTTAGCCATTACTTTTTACTAAGTCTTTTTCTTTTATTTCCATTCTATAAGGCAATGCTGAAGGATGGCATACTTTATTTGCCTGTGAACTAGATAGATTAGAGAGTAATAGTGACAGCTTGTGAATAAAAGCGCTATAACGACGCATGATTCAAAGTCAGCGGCCAGCAGAGATGCACTAATTGCCCTGCCACTGGGATAAGAGAGGAAGACTATTCCATTCATCAGTGTTTTCCTCACTAACACACCCAGACCACAATGCTTAGGTAAAATCACCAAGATGGTACACAACATTTCATTATTTCATACACATTAGACATATATAGCTTTAATAAAAAAAAAAAAAAAGATGGCTTTCTGTATGTATTTACAAACACATCAGATCCCCAAGTATAAATTCATACGATGTCATGACCATCAACACAAAGACAGACAGGTTGATGACATTAAGCACAACTATAGGGACCAAAGTACGGGCAATCTTGCCCCACGGATAGCATCAAGGTCTTTCATTTTGGCAGACAGAAGACAAGAAATCAGAGCCAAGGTAGAACTTAGCTCAGGGAACCAGCTTAGGAATACAGCCCAGGCTTAGGCGTAGTCTACAGTTACTGCCAGCATTTCTGGCCCCTGCAACAAAGTGCAGAGGATGAACAAATCATTCTTATCATAACCCAAGATAAATGGCTTTATTTGTCCAGTAAGTGCTTAATAGGCTTCATCTGCTCTAAAACCACCAAGAACTCAACATCACCCATAAGCAAGTTCTTCACATTAACAAGTTCAAGAACAGCAGCAACAGACTTCAGGAGACAAATAGTGACAAGAAACTAATAAAGGAACGAAGTCAAGGAGCCAAATCTGAGGGAACAACATAGAACACTTTGTCCAGGGCTTTCAGAGAGCCAGCAGGTGCTGCTCAGAGGAACGATGCCTGGAGATGCACCATGGATATCAACTGAAGGCCAGCCCACAGTGCCAAACACTGCTACTACTGGGCTCCAACTGGGAGAATTTGAGTGCAAATCCAGCAACTATGGCACCAACAGGAACCACAGTTGTTGAGAAAGACACAGAATGTTCAAGATTAACTTTGAGGAAATTCTTGGGAGGTGCTCAGAAGCTCAGTGATGCTTATTTAACCTACCACACAGAATAAGAACTAAAATACTTTCCCAAAGAACTGCTACATGTCGGTTTGGTACAGATGATTAGAGAGGTCAAGCAGATCCGCTAGCACAGACTCCTCAGAAGATATTTATCAACAAAATAAAGGGTTGAATCTGAGAATGGAAATACAGGGTATTTTTTTATAAAGAATAATACAATAGATGTTTATGCTCTGTCCTAATTTGTTGATGGTGCTTATTCAGAAATCCTTATTTAGTTATTAAATGACAAGTGCATGTGAATAAGTATTGTTAGATGCCTTGAATACCGAAGTGAAGGCATTTTCTATAGAAGAACAGCAGACGTACGAATGAGTCAGATATTTATGTTCCCTATTTAAAATAAAATTAGCAAGCTTTTAGAAGAACACGCTGTTTCCAGATATATAAAAGCATTCATGATGATATCTGCAGTTTCTAACCAATGCAAAGTTTTGCTTGCTGTAGTTGATACATAGGTTTTGCTCCATTCCTGCGGCCCATAATGGTGATGAACACTACCTCAGAGAGCAAAAGACTTTTTGGAATCAAAGTTGGTTTTTTTCCACAGGGAATACACCAGGGGAGGGAGTGGACAGATGCAAAAAATGTCCATGGAAAATTTGCTTGGATAAATAAGCTCATTTGTCACAGGTAGTATAGCACGTTTACAGCTATTTCCATACTTACTTAAGTGTTAAGAAATGTGTGAGACACTGTATCTTCAAACCTCTAGGTCATGCTCTCAAAATTCACTAGCCACACATTTTCTCAAAGCATGGATCACACACATGCACACTGACTTGGTGCAGGCTCTCAGGGACAAACACAACATCTGGTTCAATGTGATCAAATCAACAAAAATTAAACAAAAATTCTAAAATTACTTATTTTTAACTACTAAAAAAAAAATCCATGCAGGTTTTTCAGTTTTTGCAAGGACATTCACAGCCCAAAATTTCCTGTATGAAACAGATGGCAATGGTATTTGCTGTAGTTTCTTTTCCTCCAAAAATCCACATAGAAGAAGCTGTTTTCAAGATGTTTGTTTCTTTTTAACCATCCAACAGTAAAGTGTCTTGCACTAAAATAAACCTTGCAACAACATTAAAAACGAACAATATTAAAAATGAACTAGCTTTAACCTGTGTAGAACCAGCACTCCCTAAGGCTGTCAAAGACCAGGAAAGGCTTTTGTTGACCAGTCCAATTTGAAATCCTTTTCAATTGATAAGTAAAATCCTAACGGGCTATAACTGATGCGAGCTTCAGATATCCCATGCACTGTGCTAATGGTCTGTCTGCCTTTCACTTGGAAAATCTGGAGAATTCAAACCTTCTTTCAGCCCAGTAGTATTAGCCTGTGGCTTAACGATACAGTAACTTTGACCAGCAGTATATTCAAACAAAAAGTCTATGTGTATGCCTTCTACCCTGGATTACCTTCTAGGATCACAGAGCAATCTGCAGAGGTTTGAACAGCACACTTGAGAGAACTTGAGGATACAAATGGACATCTCTAGAAAATGTTGTTTTCCTTTTCTTCTTGGATATGTATTTCATGCAATATTAACCACACCTCATCCTTCACGATTTTATTGCTCTCATTAAGTTTGCATTTGTTAATTTTCCTGAAAATTGAACCCAGCAGGGTTTTGCTGAATACTTTCTTTTTTCCTCTCCAAGTGGTGGTTCCAAAGAGGAATATAATAACATCTCTAATGAAAAGAGGGCTGCAGACCCTACCAAGATATGTGACAACTCATTTAACATATAAATTGTTTGAGGTATTATCTCAGGTAAGTGATCCTAATGCACTGCCACATTTTATGCCATTAGCCTCAGGGCCCCAAGCACAGTCATTTAGTCAGATATCACGTTAAGTCCCTTGGGTTCAGTTTTCACGAGTGTTAAC
Source organism: Syrrhaptes paradoxus (assembly GCA_013400615.1). Taxonomy (NCBI): domain Eukaryota; kingdom Metazoa; phylum Chordata; class Aves; order Pterocliformes; family Pteroclidae; genus Syrrhaptes; species Syrrhaptes paradoxus. Next base: position 42,234 of record VZTO01004785.1, on the reverse strand, counting down.
AAATAGAGGCTTAGATTTGCAGCAGAGTAAACACTTGCTCTCCCGCGTGTGGCACAGGGCACAGCAAGGTCTGTACCTGTGCTCCTACTCCTGGATGACTACATCCACTGTCCTAACTACATAGGCTGCTTTAAGCCTACAGCGTGGCATACAGCTACAGCCACTTCAGAAATAATAAGAAATAATATGCACATTAAGCCGTGTCGAGCACACCTATTTTGAGCACTCATTTCAGTGATTTAACGAAATGGCCTCAGAGAGCAAGTGCCTCGGTCGCTCATAGAGTTAATTGAGAAAAGCAGATGATCTGGTCTCCTCGAGATCAGATGCCACATATCATCAAGTAACAACCAAATTTCTGGATGAAAGTTTCTGTGAGTTACAAATATCACCACAACTAATGATTTTTCGTTTGTCTCCTGTCTCCTTCTGTTTACAGAGGTCTACCGAATACCCAGTCTGATTCTTTACTGTGCATGCAGAATGCTTTTTCCTTCAAGGAGCCTTAAAGCACAAGAGGTTCTTGATGTGCAGCACACATAATACACCAAATTTTTGAGTAATACCTGTAATCAGAGCTACTGCCCAGGCTAGATGGAGAATGCTAAGTATCAGAAAAATACAGTTAAAAATAAACAAACAAAAACTATCTAGATCCCTAAGTATTACACAACTTTTTCTAACAACCACTAGGTAATACCTGGGGAGAAAACAGCAGAAGAGCAGAGCTAAGTGTTCTGTTGCTTTACAAGCCTGCAGCTCTACTAACCAATCTATATACCACGTTTAGCAGGTAGAGAAGACTTTTTCCCTCACAGGAACTTCTAAGATAACCAAATCATGAATCTGCAATGATCAACAGGACAAGAACACCACATGGAGGTAATCAACAATTGTGCTGCAAGTTCAATTCTTTCGGTACTTTGTACTAATATAGTTTTGGGCTTTTGTTACTCAAATACATTCTGTTGCAAAGCACTTCTGAATCATAGTTTGATCATAAAAGTTGACTCATTTCTCCCCATGGATATAAACAGAGCATGTCACATATCCAGTAACAAGCTGAACTTCGTTTTCCTCTCAATTTGTGGTACGACTGCCTGGAACATTAGTTTGTTCAATAGACGTAAATGATAAGAGAACACATTAGAGACCGTAACTCCTATGTGTCTGACACCAATTTCTGCTTAGCAATGCTTAGTAATTCTGGTTTAATAGAGGAACAAAAATAAAAAAGCAACATTTTGTGTACAACATTCTCATTACTTCTTTGAAATAAACCATCTTTCCTCTTTTGCTTTTTACAAAAACCCATATAAAGCAAGAGCTATCCACAGCACAGTCCCCATGCAAGGAACTGCACTGCTGTAATTGCAAATAAACTTCTATTCTGGAGTAACCCTAACAGCTCAAATGTCTTACTGGCCACCTGTTATTTTTCTCCATTCACTTCTACCAGAATTACCTACTGTATTTTTCTTTGTTCAAATTGGAAACAGGATAAATATAAGTTGCAGAAAACAGACTGCCATTTGTCTGTTCTTACTGACAAAATTTTGATTGATGTAAGTAAAATTATCACCTCACCTGCAGCAAAACATTTTGATGCGGACAGACATGTCAATGAGTGGATAACATTATGGGCTGTCACTTGAATTGCTGCTCCAGAGAACAGCAAATGAGAAAGAGAAATGCTGGGTGTGTAGAAAAATTTAAGAACTGACACAAAGATGTACAATGCTTTTACCTAGGACAGAAATCTCCCCTTTTTACTTTTTTTCAAGCAGGTAGTACAGCGTACACCAGTGAATGCAGTAAATACTGGAGGCTGTGAATTTAGTGTACACAAGCCACTTGAAATAATTTCCTCACCAACTGCACAGTACTAAACTTGAGAAGGGTATTTCTTCATGCTCTCACATGATCTTCAGACCACATTTTGAGTAGGAGAATTTGCTTTCCTGTAGTTCCTGGCTATCCCATCGAAGAAGCCCTTTCTCAGGCAAGTAGCTAGTCCACTGCCTCTACACTGTTTATTTCTCCCCAGCGATATCTCAGAGAAATCTGGTCCATCACTGCTGCAGCACTTTCCAAGTGGAGATACAACCCTCTGCCAAAATTTGGGAATAATGCCCACCCCAAAAAGCCCAGGAGTTAGGTGCAGACTCCTAAAGAACGTTCAGTTGTCACCAAATAAAGATGGTACTGAGGTTGCTTAGACTTTATAAATTAAGCAAATTATACAAGTACCTCATATAAAAATATGCTGGGGTGTTTTGCATGCCTTCAAGGTCACAAACATCCCATGTTGTGCATATGTCAACTCATATGCTGTTTCCACAGAAAATTCAAGCCTTCCACTAGACAAGCCAGCTTGGATAGTGAGCACCAAGTTGTATTTTTCAAGTAAATACATCTGTTCAGTTCTTCCTCCCCTACTTTCCCCTCTCCCCAGTCCCACCCCATTTGACTACCCACCAGCTACAATGGCTAGGGATGTTCCCTCGCAACTAACAGGGAGCAGCACTGTAAGCCACAGAAGAAACCCTCACATTTTAGGTCAGGTTGCAGGTCTATTTATCTGAAATTTTCGAGTGAAACTTGAAAGAAAAAGAAAAAACAGCTAAAGCTGACAACCTACTGAGAGCTGAGCAGCAAAAATAAAACCTAATCGATAAAAACAGAACCTTTGCTAAGCACAAGTTTTAGATGTAAAAAAATCTAACCACTAACTTACATTCAGCAAGTAACACCATAAAGTGTTCATATAAACCCAAAGTTTTCCAACACTAACCCAAGGCTGTGTTCTGCCTACATTACACACCACAGTGTTACCATAAGTAGTTAACAACAGAAGCCCTTTAAGTTTACTGTGAGCTTTAATTAAGATTTTCCTATATGTGTGTGCTCCCTTCAACCCACTGCATTGGTTTGGACAGTTGACCGTTATCATACAACCTTCATTCTGTCAGTCTGACCATTCAGCCAACACCACTCAGACCTCCTTCCAACGCCTGTGATAACCAGGAAGGTGTCACTCTGGCTGGGAGCCCTCCCTCTCCCTTCCCGTCTAGAATACCCCCAAATGCTAGCTGAAGCAAACTTCAGGATTTGTGCCAAAAATCCCACCTCACCTCCCATACTAAGTGCAACAAATAGTACTGTCACCACCCCAGTGATCTGTGTCATGGACATCATAGGCAGACACACCAGAAGTATCTGTTCATCTGTTAAGTTGTATGAAAAGTATGAAGAAAAAAAAATATTTCTTCACCACTCAATAGTCATCTTTTTATTTCAGGTTTTTATGATACACAGAGTTTCAGAATACCCTGCAGATCACACCACTCCTTCCATCTCTCACCTCTCCCGAGCTGTATATCTGCTTATTTTCAGTTTAAAGCTCAGCCTTGAAACACACTTCTTGATTTAGGTTGTTCCCTATGAGACGCTCCGAAGTATTACACTAAAAGATCAATTCTTTCTCTTTTCTCACAAAATGCATTTGGAGGCAGTAATAAATGCTACAAATTCCAACATGCTGCATGGAGTGCTGTTCACTCTGATAGCCGTAATGATGGGTGATAGGTCTTGGTACTTCCACAAAAAGCATTCCAGAGCCTGCGAGAAATTGGGGAAGATTGAAACTACCACACAATACTCCCACAAAATAGAAAAAGGGTGGGAGCCAGCACCAAACAAGACCGAGTCTCATTTATTCCAGAAGCAGATGCCTTTCCATTTTCCATTATGGCCAAACTACCAGTTCCCCTAGTCGCTGATGACAGACCGGTTGCCAACGCTCACAAAATTCTTTATTCCTATCAAGGTTAAAGCACACAAATACAGAGAGAAACACAACAAATTCTGAGAAAATTTTGCGAAAATCCAACTAAAAATCTGGAAAGTTTACCTCGTAGCTGAGGGACTGATCTCCACAGCACATGCTACGGAGCCGAGAAACAAAGACAGCAGTGATGGAGTTCATAGCTATCAGCCCAAGGAGGCCACTGACAACATCACCTCGTTTATCCTTTTGCTCACCTTTCTGCTAGCCAGTCCAACGCTGAGAAAACAGCACATGGTTCCCAAGGCTCTCATGCACGGATCCAAAGGCTAGAGACAGCAGGTGTGCAAGACCCTCATACTTACTCAAACCATCCAAAATCTAACACTGCAGGGAACACATCTTGACACTGTGGAACACATTCAGCCTTCATCGTATGCAGACAGCGTTAGAAATTTAGTGCAAAGGCACGCACAAAAATACTTCCCTGTCCCAATTATCAAAACTTTTCTGTGACACAGAAATGCCTTTTAGGAGGACTCAAGACATGTTTTTCTTTTTTGTGACAGACACAGAAAGGCTATCCAATAAAAAAAAAATAATGTTAAGTTTCACCACACCCAAACTGAAAACCAACAACTTCCATCAAGTCTCCATTAGTCATTTCTTGAGGCATCCAGTACCCCTTCTTATTAATACATTTGTTATGTGTTACTGTACTGAGTCCAGAAGTTCATCACATAGGCAACCACCATCTCCTGACACGCGAAACAATCTGAAACATTCTATGTGAAAAAGCATGTAGCATGTGTTTATAGGTCCTTTCTTTGTCACTNCAGAACTGATAGCTGTGCTTCAACAGAACAAGAGACTTTGCAGAGATACTTAAGACGCTTACGTAAGTTAATGCAACAAAGCCAAGATCACGGTCAATACAAGTTCCTACACAACAACAAAACATTCAATAGTTCAAGATTTATTATATTTAGCTCAAAAACTTAAGATCTGTTAGATGCAAAAGCTGGAAACATTTGACTGGAATAAGGTGCAGACACTAAGCAGTGAAGATTATTAAGTATTTAAAGAGCTTACCTAAGGCTGTTGTGATTTTTTTCTACAATTTAAAATTTTTTAATCACAATCAATCTCTTCCAAAAACTATTTTGTGTTATTCGTACGGTAACGCACGTGATGCAAGAATTACTTGTAAATTTTACGGCTGAAAAACAATAAAAAACTTCCCTATGAGTATAGAACTGCCACACTCTACACTCTGCCTGGGGCTGAGGCATGCAGAAGATTCAGCTCCTCTATTTTGAAAGTAAATCTTGTAAGAAAGAATAGTGAAACTATCACTACTTTAATGAAGAGTATTAAAATTTCCTTTTTGCTCAGGAAATACCAATAATCCTACTGAAAAGACTATAACAGTGATTCCAAGATGACATAAAAAGGAACTATGGTGAATTTGAGGATAATTTATAACAGAATGAGCTTCCTCAGACTCCTTGACTAAGTGCATTTTAAGTAATGCTAAATTATATCGGATTGGAAGAGCTTTGGAGAGGACCATGTATATGGTGGAAAGGTTATATCTTGGAGATAAAGAATTTATTTTTCCTAATTACTGTCAGTGTGCAATTCAATTCCAGACAGCAGAGTTAAGCCTTGTCTGCCTTCAACGTGTGTCACCTGATCCATACGGCTTTTAATGTACTCCTGTCCTTTCTCGGGAGGCAGCAGAAAATCAACAGAGCACTTAATTGTCAGAGACCATTTGCAAAAATCAAGACTCATGCTCTCGGAGCTTTGAATACATAATTCAATATTGGTATCGAGTGAACAAACCCAATTTTAAATCCTGAAAAAATAAATTACTGTAAAAGTACTACCTGTAGGACTTCTCATAGTTAGATACATAGAAATTTATACAAAATGCTTGTGCACTACAAGATTTCAGTTCTCAAGAGCACAGGGGTTTGTGACTACAACAATAATTATAAAACTTTCCACACGCTAAATGATTGCTGCATGCTCTGAATGGCCTAACCAACAGGCAATGAAACCAATGTACCAAAATTCCTGGTCATCCCAAAAGCACCCTATTCTTGAGACAAGACAAACAAAAGTAAATGATTTGCAAGTCTCATCAAGTAGAACAAAGGCATGCAACAGAGGTAAGGTTAACCAGAAGGGAGATGCTAGAAACAACATAAAAGAAAGCACAGAAGTGCTTTTATTCAATGTCTCAACCTTAAAATCATGGAAAATACTGATAAAACACTATTTAGTGAGCAACCTGGGTCAGAGACTGAATAATACCATCCTTCTGATTAAAGGCAATCGGATATGGTCAGCAGTGTTCACAGGGGTCAGGTGAAAACTCAAACAGCAGCAGCAGCAACAAAAGAAGCATTTGCCATAATATGAAGCAAAGAAAAGAGAAAATTAAAGAAGTAAGAAATCCAAAGCTCTTCCATTTTAATTTGTGCCTGTATCCTGCTGAGGGAACAGTTTGTAAGTTGTAGTCTGTCGTGCCATTCGGTATTAGCTGCAGGCTAATAAATAGGACAGTAAAGCATATGCAAAGACTGATTTATAGGATCCAAAGAGAGAGAGGCTAAGTCTTACAGCTATTTACATCTTCCTCACATACAAACAAGCACGGATGGAAAGTTTCCTGCTGAGAAAGAGAGAGAGGCAAGAGATGCATTAGAGAGCAACCTGGTTTTTTTGTTACCTTTTAAAAAAAAAAAAAAAAAA
>VZTO01004785.1:339-27622 GCA_013400615.1 Syrrhaptes paradoxus | reverse complement strand
AAACATAGAAAAATGAAAAAAACTCACAAAGAATATTTCTTCCTTCATCCACAGAAAAAGGCAGATGAGGTATAAACAATGACACCTCGAGTCTTAGAAGCTAAAGAAATGCAAACAACTGGCAGGTGGCCTGACATCAGTTCGAGATGAACAACAAAGGAAAATCCTGGAACAATCGGCCTGGACTGAGAAATGCAGCGTAAACGTGTCAGAAGTTGTGAACACATTTGATTCCCACTGTCAAATGCATCTTTTGGTGAGTTTTAATATGCATGGTGTTTCTGAAATTGTGAGTTTTGTGACTTTGTCACTTTCTTCAATTCCCCTCACTGCTTTTGTGAAGTAGCAGTCCCTCAGTAATTAAGGCAGTCGTCAGCTTTTCTTTTTGAACTGTTTTTCTTTTCTCTCCCCTTGATATATAGTGCTCAGAAATAGTTCTGTCAGCTTCAGCTCTAAATCTTAAGTCCATGACAATGGAAATAATTTTGGGAAACAAATGGCGGTGTGAAAGATATTATGTCAAACATAAAAAAAAACAAAAACAAAAACAACAACCACCACGAAAAAAGAAAAAGAAAAACACCAAACAAAAGCAGCACAGTAAATAGCACTTTACTGCATGTCTCATGTCACATCTTGTGTGCGTCAGGCACAGTATCAGCTCTTGAATCACAGTAAATAACAGGGCTAAAACCCTAGCATCCTTCAAGAACCCCTGATGTTTCTGCTGTGTACTTCAGTACGTCAGCAGAATCAATCCCATCATTTACTCCCAGCAGCCTTGAGCAGACTCTTCTGACACGCAACGCTCCATCACGAGATTACTGATGCCTGATAAAATACTGTAAAGGAGGGCAGATGAAGCTGACTGACAAACAACCTGTTCAGCTGACTACATTAAAAGCATCCATAGCTACTACAAAAGCTTATGAAGAGGGCTGTTTGCAGACAAAGTTTCAATTCAAATATTTGTTTTAAGAAAATGACTGAAATTCATGTTGCTTTCACCCTTTTTTCCTACTTAAAAGGAATGAAAGAAGAAGGTCCAACACAATGCAAATTTTTATAGATAAATACTCATCTTGCATAAATGCGTTGCTTTAGTGCAACCTACCTTTCACTATTAACTCTGCATAATTCGAAACTCCAGATCCACCGTCTGAACGAATGACACACCGGTACTTGCTGATGCTGCGCTGAGAGGTGTCAGCCACACTGACAGTAGCAGAAAAGCGTCTGTGGTTGACCACTCGAGTGACCATTAACGCTGTGTCCCTTCCATTCCACTGCTGTGAAGGCAAACAAATATAACATATTATGAAGACACACAGATTATGCACCTAAGGCTATTTTCATTAAATATTTCCATTTCCAAAACAGATTTCCCACTAGTAACGACAACAATTTCTTCCCAAACCCCTACTTCTCACAGGAAAAAGTTTAAACTGCTCCAGGTCACAGGTGCTTTGACAGACATCTAGTCATAACTATGGAAAGATTTCACAGAAATAAAAAGGATAAAGAATAAACCAAAAATACATCTCATTGGATGCCAAAAGTACACCATAGGTTAAAAAATCTCAGATAAAAATGTAATTTTTAGGACAAAAGTGTGATGAGAGCACACTTAAAGTGATTTAAGTAAATTTTACATGATGCCAACCACATTTCTTACCAACTCAAGACTTTCCCCAGTACTAATTTTCTTTTTTTTTGACCAGGTAAACCAATTCCTTCCCTAGTATTTAAACTGTATTTGAAATTGTTATTTTTAAAGTTTATTAAAATGTGTGAAATCAATAAAAAAGTTCAAGAAAATCTGCTAGTTGCTTGACCGCAAATACCATAGCAACCATGACAAAGGCAANCTCCAGGTCACAGGTGCTTTGACACACGTCTAGTCATAACTGTGGAAAGATTTCACAGAATAACTCAAAAAAGATAAAGAATAAACCAAAAATACACCTCATTGGATGCCAAAAGTACACCATAGGTTAAAAAATCTCAGATAAAAATGTAATTTTTAGGACAAAAGTGTGATGAGAGCACACTTAAAGTGATTTAAGTAAATTTTACATGATGCCAACCACATTTCTTACCAACTCAAGACTTTCCCCAGTACTAATTTTCTTTTTTTTGACCAGGTAAACCAATTCCTTCCCTAGTATTTAAACTGTATTTGAAATTGTTATTTTTAAAGTTTATTAAAATGTGTGAAATCAATAAAAAAGTTCAAGAAAATCTGCTAGTTGCTTGACCGCAAATACCATAGCAACCATGACAAAGGCAACTGCCATAGCCTCAGATGCTACAAATACGGGGTGGTCAGGAACTCAGCCACATCAGCCCAAGCCAAGAGTAAAAATCATTGACTGTCTTAAGCATTCTGAAAGTTTATGTTGGCCCCATGTACATGTACAGTATATACAGCAAGAGAACTCTCTGGACTTGCTTGGGACGTCAGGCGGTTAATGGCACAGAAGTTGAGAAGCAGCAAAGAGCTCAACTATTTTAAAAGCTTCTAGAAGAGTTCTACGTATGCTGGGAATCCACATATCCGAGCACTCCAAAGGGCAGAAGAAATAATTTTGTCCTTCACTGGGAAATGTGCACTCCACAGCTTCAGTTTGAGGTATGCGCCATCGCTAACCCCAGAACTGAAAATGAGTTCTTAAGGTTGCCACGATACCCACCCGAACAGCACAACCCAGTCTTTCAACACCAGCCACTCGGATGAAAATATAGACATTAAGAGAGGGAAGGTTTTGGTCTTTTAGTGAGTGACTAAAAGGAACAACCTGCTATCAGGGCAGCCAAGGGAAACTGGGAGGAAGAAAAACAGTGGGTACAAACTGGTTTTGCCTGTTTTCACAGTCCAGGTAATCCCAGACCTCAGAGTAGGTTTCCTCCTTAACATACTGTCAGTGACTCTGGGCTGAGGACATTTTTGGAGTGGGAGAGGAAAGAAGATCAAATAATTAAGCACAAGTTAACTATTCCAGGTGTTCTGTCTCTTCTGCTTTATGACTGAGTGCTTACAGGTGCACGGGCATTTGTTTGAAACCAAAATTTTGCGTCACTGGCCTTGTTTCCCATTTTCTGTACCATGATTCTGTACTTTGTCAGCTTAAACTCTCACCTAGAAACAATTTAAGGCCGTTCTCAAAGGATCTTCATGAAACTATTTTGCCCCACCACCCAGTCTTTATCTATTTATCTTACTTAAGGAAAAAAAAAAGACACTACTATACCTGGAGCCAAAGTTTGTCATGCTGTGACCACTTTCCCCCAGCAATGCACTGGAATGTCGCGTTCTGTCCCACATTAACCTCCACGTTCTGAAGCCGCAGGAAATGAGGTGCTTTTCCTGACAAAAGATGCAAAGTATCGCAAGGGTAGAGCAAGGCAGTAATCGGCTGTGTTACACCAACACAGATCTAAACACCCAGCAGAGCATTACGGCCTATCCTTGACAAAGTGATTTTGCAAAATAAAGCTGTCCTTCAGTATTTAACTATTCACTGTAGAGAGAGGTGGACGATCGATCTGACAGCAGATGGCCTAGGGGATCATACAAGCTCTGGCATATCTGAGAACACAGATCAAACCACAACCCAAGTTCATGGTCATCAGCACAATGTCTTAGTGCTTGCTATAAAAAGTAATTTCTTTCCTTCCAAATACTGTGTTTCTAAAAAGGTCAAAAAAGAAAATACCAAATGCTTCTAAGCTTGTCAAGCATGACTGACCCAAACCAATTTTTCACAAGGGTCTTTTTTCCTTTTTAGTTTCTTGATTATCAAATACATCCTAGACTTTTAGAATAACAATGTGTCACTGACAGCAGCCCTGAAGAGAAGAACTTGGGGGTGCTGGTAGATGAGAAGGTCAGCATGACCCAGCAAGGTGTGCTGGAAGCAAAAACCAACTGTGTCCTGGGGGCATCCCCAGCAGCGTGAGCAGCAGGGCGAGGGAGGGGATTCTGCCCCTCTGCTCTCATGAGACCCCCCCCTGCAGTGCTGCCCCCAGCTCTGGGAGCCCATCCCTGGAGGGGTTCAAGGCCAGGCTGGATGAGGCTTTGAGCAGCCTGGGCTAGTGGGAGGTGTCCCTGCCCAACCCAAAGACCCAGACCCCTGGAGCATAGGGCTGTCCTGTGATTGCACACACAGCCAATGAGCTTTTAGCACAATTAAAACTGATAATTCAGCACATTCCTTCACAGGGGAAAAAAAAGGCAACACTACGAAGGTATTTTTTTCTCCGTTACTGTGCCATTAGGGGCATTTCACCACATTATTGCTGATACTTAGGTCTGTCTGCTACACTGTCATCTATGAAGGTAAAGCAGAAATGAAGAAATGACACCAATAATTTCAGTAACTCCAGGGTCATCAGGAGCTTCGTGGTCCCTGTGCTTTGAGTTATAACAATTGCAACATGAACACGAGGGGCAAAGCCTGTACAAGCCGATGGAACACACTCATGACATTTACCCTGGTGGCTGTCATTGCTGAAAACCAAAAGCAACTCTGGGAATCAGACAGGAGAAACCTTTACAAAGACAGCAGAGAACTTGCAGCTTGAATGAGTTCTGTGTGCTGCAGGCTGCAAATTGATTTAAAATGGAAGAGTTTAATTGTTTGAAACGTTTCAGTTTTGAGTCACCAAGAAACATTTATTTTTGAAGAGGGACCTGCATATACTTGGAGAAATTAATTTAAATCAGTTTAAATACTTGATTAAGCAGGAGTGTAACACAGCATCCCGTCTCTTCTTTTTAAAGCCCAGAACTTTCTCATCCAGGCTTTGTCCCACACTTTGTTCAGCCGCCTCTTTCTCAGTAAAGGGACCAGCCATCCCTCAACACACTGCGTAATGCACGCAGACCATTTGGGAGATTTGTTTGGATGCTGCCAGTTATCAGCAACATCTGGTTAATGCAGACTGTAAGTATTTCTTAATGAAGTAAATGCACCCAAAGGCCTGAGCAACGAGTACGTGGTAAATACAAATAGAATTCAAAGAGCAGTTAACCATACTGCTGTTATCAGAAATGTCCTGTTAAACTTGAACAGAACCACGTCCGTCACACTGAATGGCAGCGATTCTTTGAAACTCTGTATTGCGAGAAAACCACTTGATATCACTCTGTCAACATGATCAATGATTTTTTTTGTGAGCAGCTGTCACTGACTTAGTAAAACTGAACTGGGGAGAGGGGCTGTTAAAGCCTATTAAAAAAAACCCTTTGGAAGAAACTGTATACTGCACAAAGTCCTCAAACCACACTGTGGATGCACAGAGAAACCAAACGAGTTCAGACTCAAAGACTGAGGCTCAAGGTTTCTTCAAATAGCAAAAAAAAAATCTAAGCTTATTATTATGGCTGCAACAGAAAAAATGCAGAACTAATATTTCTGAAGAGCGTAATGAACTTGCATTAGTTTCTCCTCCTGTGCAAGTGTATTGTCTGAATTAGATTTATTTTTAATATCTTTACAGCAGTTTAACGTTTGTTGAGAGAGACACACCTCTGGGACATGTCCTTTACTGAGGAAATACTGAAAAAAAGTGTTTGCTTCTGCTTAAGTTAACCACACAGGATATTTTCAGAAGGTTTTTAGATTGTTTTCTACAGCAATACGATTCAGAAATAATAAAACAATCAGTTTCATGTTCTCATAACATGAGAGGAAGAGGGACTTCCACAGATGTCCTGGTGGCAGCTATAGGCTGAGAGCAGCTTTGCCTTTTGCACAACCTGCAAAGTTATGCAATTATGTAAGGCTGATCGTCTTTAGGTGTCTCCGAGGGACACAAGACGACAATTTAGTGCCGACCAAATTGGGTAAATCACTCCTTTAGACTGTAAAGCCCGGTATATAACACATTGATACAGTGAGAAAAACAAAAAGTACTTACTGCATGGATGGGCAAGCACTCTGACTTCATCCACAGCTATGTACCCTGGGTGTCCTTTCAAAGAGACAGATTCAAATATCACCTGCAAAACAAAATTTAAAAAAAAGTGTTCTTAAAAAGAATAGCTACACTAGTCACTTGGCCAGTCACCATATTCTGCTCTTCATCCAATGTCGGAGTCCATCAAAGCATTTCACCCTTAATAACGAAGGGATACCAAGGTGATTCAGCATGTAGGTGCATATTAAAGATTGAAAATCTGTTTGATACGGAAAACAATATGTTGAAGCAACATTCGTTAGGACTAGAGACAACTACGTGATTCTTTCACATGCACACCTATATTCACTTTAAACACCAGCCCGAGAACATTAAGTGGATAACAATTTGACATCTTGCTCCTAGTATGCCTCAGAGTTGGAGAATGCTGCACATGCAATAAAATTATCTCTGTGAATCAATAACCCTGCACGGATTCTTCTGGAGNAAAAAAAAAAAAAAAAACTAAAAAACTGATAAATAGATCATTAAAATTAACTGCTGACAGATAAGCTAACTAAAATTCAGGAGAAAACAGTATTAAATATGGCGTAGCTTGCCCAACAGTTAAAGGACAGTAGGACAGGAGTTGTGACAGTGCCCTCATTGCAGTCATTCTCCTCCCAAAGGAATGAGGTGCTATCCTTTATCATTAAAAAAAAAATGAATGGGTAGAGATGTAATGGGTGCTGCCCTCTGCATTTGAAAGGGATGTCCCCAGTTTCATTCCCTCTTACTAATGTTCACACTGTACTCAACTGTCCATTTTTGCATGAGTATACAATAATGTTTTCAAGGACAGAGTTAATTACCATGTTCAGCTGGCAGGGTTATTACTATCAGAGCAGTATTCTAGTGCAGCTAGTCGTTTCGTAGAAGAAAGTATTTCAGGAATTTGTAATCTCTAAAACTCATTACCAGAGCACAGTTAACTACTTAAAGCCCTTTTTTAACACATTTTCATTCTAAATAAAAGCTGGTATTCCCAGTCTGTCCCTGTTCAGCCTCTCCTTCATCTCCTTCGTCAGAAGATCGAATACAGTAAAAGATTCAACGGTCCAAGTGCTGGTCACTGCACGTCCTGGCTATCAAAGTAAACCAATACATCCTTCGTAAGTACAGAACTGCTGGTATTNACCCTTTGGAAGAAACTGTATACTGCACAAAGTCCTCAAACCACGCTGTGGATGCACAGAGAAACCAAACGAGTTCAGACTCAAAGACTGAGGCTCAAGGTTTCTTCAAATAGCAAAAAAAAAATCTAAGCTTATTATTATGGCTGCAACAGAAGAAACGCAGAACTAATATTTCTGAACAGCGTAATGAACTTGCATTAGTTTCTCCTCCTGTGCAAGTGTATTGTCTGAATTAGATTTATTTTTAATATCTTTACAGCAGTTTAACGTTTGTTGAGAGAGACACACCTCTGGGACGTGTCCTTTACTGAGGAAATACTGAAAAAAAGTGTTTGCTTCTGCTTAAGTTAACCACACAGGATATTTTCAGAAGGTTTTTAGATTGTTTTCTACAGCAATACGATTCAGAAATAATAAAACAATCAGTTTCATGTTCTCATAACATGAGAGGAAGAGGGACTTCCACAGATGTCCTGGTGGCAGCTATAGGCTGAGAGCAGCTTTGCCTTTTGCACAACCTGCAAAGTTATGCAATTATGTAAGGCTGATCGTCTTTAGGTGTCTCCGAGGGACACAAGACGACAATTTAGTGCCGACCAAATTGGGTAAATCACTCCTTTAGACTGTAAAGCCCGGTATATAACACATTGATACAGTGAGAAAAACAAAAAGTACTTACTGCATGGATGGGCAAGCACTCTGACTTCATCCACAGCTATGTACCCTGGGTGTCCTTTCAAAGAGACAGATTCAAATATCACCTGCAAAACAAAATTTAAAAAAAAGTGTTCTTAAAAAGAATAGCTACACTAGTCACTTGGCCAGTCACCATATTCTGCTCTTCATCCAATGTCGGAGTCCATCAAAGCATTTCACCCTTAATAACGAAGGGATACCAAGGTGATTCAGCATGTAGGTGCATATTAAAGATTGAAAATCTGTTTGATACGGAAAACAATATGTTGAAGCAACATTCGTTAGGACTAGAGACAACTACGTGATTCTTTCACATGCACACCTATATTCACTTTAAACACCAGCCCGAGAACATTAAGTGGATAACAATTTGACATCTTGCTCCTAGTATGCCTTAGAGTTGGAGAATGCTGCACATGCAATAAAATTATCTCTGTGAATCAATAACCCTGCACGGATTCTTCTGGAGAAAACCATTTCGCGTGCATGCCACTGCAGCATTAGAAAGCAAATTATGAGCAAGGGCTGACCCTGGATTCTGGTCACTGGACTGTAGTAAGATTCTCCTAGATATAATAAAGTTGTTACTGCCTTTCCTTGAACTGAACTGACATGGTCTGAGAATGAATATTCTTAATAACCACACGCGGTATTTCTCTGTGTTAATGGTACACTAACTAGCACTTTCTATTTTATTTATGTATGTGGATAATGAAAGCGTTCCACTGACTTGGCTCTGAATAGACAGATATTCAATTACCAATGAACAAAAATCTCATTCTTTCCTGTGGCTTTGTGATCTTACCTGAAAAACTGCTGTGATCTGAAGCACCCTGTTACTAAAAAAAAATACAGGCTATCTGAAAATCAGCAGTGCAGGGGGAAAAAAAACAACTGATAAATAGATCATTAAAATGAAGTTAACTTCTGCCAGATAAGCCAACTAAAAATTCAGGAGAAAACAGTATTAAATATGGCGTAGTTTGCCCAACAATTAAAGGACAGTAGGACAGGAGTTGTGACTGTGCCCTCATTGCAGTCATTCTCCTCCCAAAGGAATGAGGTGTTATCCTTTATCATTTGGAAAAAAAAAAAAAAAGAATGAGTAGAGATGTAATGGGTGCCGTCCTCTTCATTTGAAAGGCATGTCCCCAGTTTTATTCCCTCTTACTAATGTTCACACTGTACTCAATTGTCCACTTTTGCATGAGTATACAATAATGTTTTCAAGGACAGAGTTAATTACCATGTTCAGCTGGCAGGGTTATTACTATCAGAGCAGTATTCTAGTGCAGCTAGTCGTTTTGTAGAAGAAAGTATTTCAGGAATTTGTAATCTCTAAAACTCATTACCAGAGCACAGTTAACTACTTAAAGCCCTTTTTTAACACATTTTCATTCTAAATAAAAGCTGGTATTCCCAGTCTGTCCCTGTTCAGCCTCTCCTTCATCTCCTTCGTCAGAAGATCGAATACAGTAAAAGATTCAACGGTCCAAGTGCTGGTCACTGCACGTCCTGGCTATCAAAGTAAACCAATACATCCTTCCTAAGTACTGAACTGCTGGTATTCATTTTGTTTTGCATTTTTCCTTCCAGAACATAGGAAGTCATGGAAACACGAGTAGAAACTAAGATCTGCTCCCTCAATTCAAAACACATCCAACTGTGAGATCTTCTGAAATAAGACCATTAGAAAAAAGACACGATAAAAACAAGCAGAAGTTAAAAATTAACAGGCAACTATATAAACTAAAAAAAGCTCAAGTGCTAACAATGTGTAGAAACACAGATTTGCTCCAGAGGAGGGCGGACAAAAGACAGGCTGGCCAAGGAGCAGTAGGAGGAAGCAAGTCTATGGAAAATAAAATAATCCAAAACACATTAACAAGTGTTTTGTGTTATCAAGGTCCTTGACAGGCTTTTTAGGGAGTGAATAAAATAAGATTATAATGCAAGTCCTTAGTATGGAAACTACAATTTAAGAAATGAAATGTCATTCATTATAAAAACTACACTTACTGGGAAGGTCACGTAAGGAACTACCGCCACCCCCTTCAGACTTGAATTAAAGTGCAACATTACAGCTACAAAATCTTATTTTAGTTTTGCATTTGCAAGAAGCTATAAGCCACAATGAATTAATTCTCAATTTCTTGTAAGTCAAGAACTTGGAAAGAAAAGCTCTCCAAGGCATTGGCTTTAGCTATTTCTGCATGGCAGAGGTAAGCACCGATACATAGAGAACTACCTTCTGTTAATTACCGACACATAGAGAGTTTAATATAGCACAACGTAACTTAAACTGGCAACAACTGAGTAAGCTCCTCAAAAACCAATGCACACTGGTGCAACATTCACGGCCAAGAGTGAAGGATTCCTCTCAATTCACACAATATTGTTTTAACAAACTATTTTATTATCTCTTCTGCTTTATACTGGGGTTTTCATGTTATTTCCCACTTCAAACTTCCCCATTGCTGTCTTTCTCTGTGCAGCATCTCAGCCCTATCAAAGCAAGAAGCACAGAAGCACCCAGGTTTTCCTGAAAACAGGGAATTGAGACCCGACATGAGGAAAAGGCAGGAATCCCCACTTATGGGACCCAGTTCTGCAAATTTCACACTGAGTATCGCTCATATCCTTTTAACTTCAGCCAGAAATGTAGTACAGTGGTTAAGACACAGGCATTTAACACTGATTTCCAGTTAAGGAACATCCCAGTAATTAATACACATGACAAAATGCAAAGCTTTACTCTTAAAAAACATTCCTAAATGCTCCTGAGAACTGCAAATACTGAAGTCATTTCATGTTTCCTTTCCAATAAACAAGCCTACCCCTCACTGCTGCTATGTACCAACGACGTCTGTGTTAGCAGCGTAGCCTGGCTCAGCTGCTGTGGTACAACAGTTGTCTTCAGGCGTGGATCAATAACGTTCCTTGCTATACATCAAAAAAACTCTTCCTGGCGGACTCGAGTGCTGCCCTCGGTGCATTCTGGGACTAAGTTCATCCTGATGGCAAGCAGTAATTCAAGATTACACGTATCACCTTTCTCCAAGGACTATTATGGCTTTTTCTCTCTGCACTAAAAACATTTGCAGGCTGGGAACCCAAGTAGGAGTAACTCTAGGGTAGACATGACAAATGTCCACCATCCCCACGTTTATATCTCAGCAGGGTGCTTTTGCATCCAGACGACTCATATGACCCTTGCGTGGAGCTGCCAAACCGAAAACAAGACCTCTGGCGATCGGCTTCACAGAATCACAAAATGTTAGGGATTGGAAGGGACCTCGAAAGATCATCTAGTCCAATCCCCCTGCCGGAGCAGGAACACCTAGATCAGATCGCACAGGAACACATCCAGGCGGGCTTTGAATGTCTCCAGAGAAGGAGACTCCACCACCTCTCTGGGCAGCCTGTTCCAGTGCTCTGTCACCCTCACTGGAAAGAAGTTTTTTCTCATATTCAAGTGGAACCTCCTGTGTTCCAGCTTGAACCCATTGCCCCTTGTCCTATCACTGGCTTGGTTACTAGCTTTCTACTAGTCACATCTCCAAAGTTCAAAGTACCCGTCGAAGCCTCAGACAGGGCAGAAAGCTTCAGCTGTTTCACCTGACTGAATTTCCGATGCAGATGGCAGCACGAGATGGTGTGGTTTCTGTGCGTTAGGAGAATAATCCACATTTTGCCTGATGCAAAATTCATTATTTCAGAAAAATGTCTTTTTTTTTTTTTTTCCCCTGTGTTACCTGGTGCTTTTGAAATACAGAACATGCTTTCAGGCCTCTTGTGTACAAAGAGCTCTCCAGGGCTGTAATTTTGATTTAAAGCTGACAACACTCCGATGGTACATCCTCGATTGTGAGTGTGAAATGAGACATTCCCTTTGCAACACTGCATCCAAGCTTTGACATCCTGCACCTCTGGACTCCTTTAGCCAGAAGCGTTATTTTAAGCTGCCAAATAACAGTAATTTTGTCTAAGTCCTTCATTGCATTTTCCTCTTTACTTTTGCGAACTTAAGGCTGTCTTTAAAAAAAAAAATCAAAACAAAAAACAAACGTTGATTAAACATAGAGGGTTGTAGACCCATCAATGGAAGACTGTTTATAAAATCAGGGACTGGTAACAGATCAGTCTATTAGATCCTTCATAATAGCGGGACACATCTCAAATTTTAAAAGCCACACTTAGGGAATAAGAACACAAATATAAATAAGCAGAAGGAAACATCACACCCATTCATCAAAAAATTAAAAAAATAAAATCCTTGCATTCTCTAGGAAGGAGCTACTCCTAGACAGTTACTGCTGGCTTCCAATCTGCTCATTTTTGCACTGCAGTGAAAAATTCTTGTTTGATTTAAAGGATTTTTTGCTCAGAAAAGGCAAACTTGACCTCCAAAAGGGCTCGCAAAAGAAGTAAGGCAGGCTCAGGAAGTCTACTGTTGGTATATCTAAGAGTAGGAGCTCTCAGTGTGAGATCAGACTGTCTTTTCCAGGTTTTTCAAGCACTGATTATCTGGGTGAAAGATCATTTCTGTTATCTCTGTAGAGCACCTACTATGAAGCAAATTCCAGTTCATGACCAGGTTCGTGTTAATATGAATGGAGCATAAGCACTTCAACACGACCTTGGAACAAGTGACAAGTTGTGCACAGCCCTTAAAACACCACTTTCCACACATTTGCATCTCTCTGTCCCTTTTCTCTTACCCTGCATAGCATGTTTTATGTATTCTGCTGATATCCAACTCTTTTTCAGAGGCAGAACATTAAAGCATTCTACTTCAGCTCAGATTTTATAGACCTCCTACCCAGTTATTAAAAGAAAAAAAAAAGTAAGATTTTCTACTTGCTGTTCCTTATCCACAGACTATTTGCTGCCTTTTCATAGTTTTTTCTATCATAATTCCTGTCTCACTCATGTCTTTTAACTATCATGTGTACATCAGCTTTTCCTACAAGGTTCAGGGTGTAATTCCCTCCCAGGCTTTTTTGGTTTTTTTGGTCTTAAATATAAAATAAGACAAAACCATGCTTCCAACACCTACCAAGAGGTGTGTGAGTCCATTGTGTGCAAGTAGCTATAAAATTGATATAACCAAAAAACAACTTAACCATTACATTCCTCAACTTTGTGCTTGTTTAAAAAAAAAATTCTCCTAACACAACAAGTCAAATTACATTACAAGCAGTGCTAAAACAAAGAAGAATGGTGTTACCTGTTGATAACATGGTAACATTTTATTAGCAGCTTATGTACCTACACCACTCTTATGGGCACAGGAAAAGTCCAGATGCAATGCTGAGTGAACAAGTGTTCTTATGGAACCAACCAAGGGCCAAAAATAGTTCAAGCAAATTTATGTAGAGATGCAGTTACACATCTAGACACTCAGATGTATTTACATTTACCCGGTGCCATGGAAAGTGCCAATACTATGCTGTTTACGTGCTGATTTCATGATAAACAAGGGAGCCTTAATTTGACAATAATTTGACTCCCAGGAGTCTATCCATCACTCTGTGACCTGGCCACAACAGAAGAAAAAGGGTGAAGTGGGAAGAAATATGTTAAGATACCTATATAACCCTTTTGCTATAAAGCTGCTATATGTAAATTCATTCTGATAGAAAGAAAACGGGGGAGATTTGATTTTCAGAATACCTATCGCTAACAATAGCTTAGCTCATACCTAACCAAACATTCAAAGGAAAGAGAGAAAAACACGACAAACTCCTACCTGATAAAAATGTGGCCAGAACGTACTGATGGCAAGTTCTGCTTTCACCCATCCTTCTGTAACAACCCCTGAGACGTTCCAGATGGGATTGCCCTGTGGTCCTCCGTTCACCTTCACGTAGACATTCAGAGAGCCGGGACTGGAACGGTCCCTGCTGGATAAGTAGTAGTGGAAGTCGATGCAATGTGTGTCGTTTTCCTTCAGCGTGGGCAGCAGCAAGTGAGCTTTCTGTCCCGACGCCCGCCCAGAGCTGTTCACCATCATGAAGGAGCCTACAGAGGAAAGCAAAAAGAAGAAAGAGTGGGTTTGCTTGGCTTTTTCAGTAAAAAGCTCCATTAGAAAAGTCTGTGATTTCCTCAGAAGCCAGAAAACTAAATATTCATATGAAGAACTCAAGTTCTGTTATGCTAGTTGTTAGGTAACAGGAAGAAAGGATATTAAAATTGTAGAGGACATACACAAATAGATACAGGGCCAACTACTACCACTTTAATTAGATAACTTAAAAATCAGAATGAAAATACTGTTTTGCCTTTATTATTTTGTAACCTTGTGATAAAACAGTCACTGTAAACAAGAGCATATTCACACTTCCAGCAGCGATGTGGCTCTCACCACACACAGCCCTCCAAAGGCACATTCAACACAAACTACACCAATGGACCAAATTGCCAGCTAACGTTCGCCTACATGGCCCCTACCTACTTCATGCCTGTGAACCCTGCATCTTGGTACTATAAACTTTTGAAGGTTGAAATGTGTTAAGAAAAAAAAAAACTATTTTCAGAGCCCAGATGAATTAGGCTTGTTAGCATAACACCAACATCTCAACTAGAAACAACACAACAAGGACAATTATATTTCTAGGAGGGAAGGACAGGATGAATTCAGGGAGGGAAAAATATACTAAGGCAATTTATGAGTTTATTAACCTGGAAGCTTGCATCATATTAAGGATGGCACTTGATGTTGAACTCACATTTTGATTCATCAAGCAGTTATTTTACAGCACATTGTGTCTCAACTCATCTCTCCGCAGATGCATCAAGGTGACAAATGTTAGCAATAAGGGAAAACATTACAACAGTTATTTGACTCAATTCTGTTTAAAGGATCTCCTTTATGGGTGTGCAGACACACACAGAAAAAAGCTGAAGAAAATACTAAGAAGGGGGAAGGTGGGGGGTAGAATCAGTGTGCCAGCAGCCAGGCATGATAATTTTTAATCAAATGCAGTCCTCTTGACACTCTCAGTTCTGCCGCTGCTGCCAAGGCATGCTACAAATGTATTTCTCTGCTGGCCCCTTGCAGCTCACAGAAAATTGAGTTTGAAAACCCTTGCCTCACTTCTAACCTATCGACTTTCCCTATTTCGTGCTATAGCAGTGTGACACTCAGATGAGCCAGATAAACATTTTTATCAATTCTGTGCAGTGAAGAGTCATATATTCTAATTTAATATCAACAGATACCAGCAACTTTCTCCCATGAAAATGTGCTTTTTTCCTGTGTTTATATGATATATGTGCATTTTGTAAAGGATTGAAAAGCACGGATGCAGAAGGAAGCCAATCTTTAATTTAAAAAAAAAAAATCACACACTCTAGAGACCTTGGAAAAATCAAGCACAACACAAGCACAGCTGGGGAAGAGCCTCTACTAGGAAATATGAAAATTTATAGGCAAGATGCTCTCTGGCAAGTCTATCTTTCATTTTGATATGCTGAAAATCAACATGGCCCCAAAGCAAGAAATTCCAGATTCACAGCAAGGACTTTGAGAGACATAAGAGCCAAATCCAAACTTTTCAAGTTCTCTCTAACAATCAAAGTTCACAAGATGAGATCCTGACAAATGTTCACTGTTGATCTAATTCTGCTCCCAGTCAACCACTAATTATCTTCTTCAGTCAGTACTGTATACATACTGTTCTTAAACATCCACCCAAATGGCCTAAGATTTTGAGAAACTGAGATTTGGTTCTGCTTCCACGCCCTAAGATACTTTATTGTGTGAAAGCACAATTGCCAACAAGCTGGAAGAGGCGGCACAGCCTGAGAGTCAAGGCAGCAGGCTGGAAACCCGACAGCCGGCTTTCTAAGGCTAATTATGACACTCGCTTCCATGATGTCTGTTAGGACACGTAGTCTGCTTTATCTTCCCTTACAAAGAAAGCAAGAATCGTCATAAGAAACACTCATCTACTGAGCATCTGGGAGGAAACCCACTGTACAATCGCTGTGTAGTGGTAGTACAGCACAGAGGAGTGTAGGAGCTGCTGTGAAGGCACTGCCAGCAGCATTTCAATGCCACTGTGAGAAACAGTACAAGAAACAATGACAACAAATTCTATATTTGCCAGATCTCATAGTTGAGGATGACAGTAGAGTCAATTAAAACACTCAGTACAGAAACGCAGAGCTCCTGTGCATCTAAAAGGGTTTTGACGAAGTGTCTGTGACACTGGGGAGGAACCCAGGAAAAGTGGTTTTTGCGCCATCGTTGACTGGATCATAGGGTACATCATTTCACTTCTAGGAATCTTTCTCAACTTTGATGTTGTTACGTTGTGTTCTGCTTATTATTTGGATAATACCTGGGTTCCTACCCTTAAGAACTACTCTGAAGCTATACGGTGTCTATCACAACACAGTCCTGAACTGCACTGGGGTAGGGAAGAGTTTCAAGAACAGAAAAAGTTAGGGAGTATTTCACTTTTACAGATTCATGTACAAAAATAACGAGTTTTCCTCTGGGAGAAAAAACATCAGCTTTCAGAAAAAGTTCAAAGCAATAATTACAATTTTATTTTTTCACCACCCACAAAAAAAATGAATCACAAGCTATTCATGGTATGACAATGGCCCTTTGTGTAAGTGCTGACAATTCTAGAGAGAGTATGGAGCCTGAAGCTAGTGACTGACAACACAAGTAAAATATCCATCCACCAAAAAGCACCTAACAAAATGATGTCCTAGTTACAAAAAGAATAGCCTTATAAACAATTGTCACATGCAAATTATTCATAGCTTCTTATTTATAGCTTATGAATTTTTAAAATACAGTATGCCTAGGGATACAAGAGAAAATACTACAAAAATGTGTCTCCAGGAATGTGCTGATAAGAGATATTATTTTACATGGCAGTGGAAAAGATGAAAAAATTCCCCTCCTGGTGCCATCTCTGTCAGAGGAGAGTACTCACACCTTGTTTAAATCGGTTTATCACCTACTGACTGTACCACATTCCTTATTTCCACAGGCTTAGTGGGGCACCTTCCAGCACACACCCTTCCCCTGGACAGTTAAAGCACAGGGAGCAAAACCTCAAGCCTGGCCATCGTAGAGGGTGCAAACTTACAGTTTCGTCGAGACTATAACTGACATCAGATACGAGAATATATCAATCTACAAAATTGTTGTGAATAAATGATACCCTGTATTCTGACCTCCAAATATACCCATCCGTACACATTTTCATTTTTCTTTTCACTGTGTGATCTTGAACATGTCCCCTGTCCTCTCGGACCTTCAAATGTTGCTCTGCATCTTTCCAAGATCAATAGCCGAGACCCACCATCTTATTAGAAATGCCCCTGCCCAGTGAAGCTTGTCTGGAGAGGATACATCTGGAGATGTAGGGGAGAGATGATGAGAATTGNAAAAAAAAAAAAAAAAAAAAAAAAAAAAAAAAAAAAAAAAAAAGCACAAAAATTCAAAACAGCTTTTTAAGGACAAGTGTGTTTTTCCTTACTATCCTTAATAAAAATTGACATATTGTGATTCAGAGTCTGACAATCTTCTTTAGACTGAACACACAATTGAAGCTGATGGGACTTATTCTCAATTTATAGGCCTGTAGATGCAAATAGAAGAGATACAATCTGGTCAGACACCAACAAACCACTTATCACATTTTCCATTCATATAAAGAACTAGGGAATGAATTAACATGTCACAAATGGAAATTATTGATCAATAAATGACTAAAAGCCACTTCAATATCTCCAGGCAAGAATCTGAATAAAACAAAAGGTATCTTGGAGAAACTCTCATTTAGACCACTGTATATCCAACTTTGACAAATGATAATAGTAGGGGGAAAAAAAAAAATTTAGCCTCATTGTTTTGTTTACCTCCATCCAGAGAAGTGGCATGAGGTCAACACTGAACTGAAAAAAAAAAAAAGTTTGGGGAAAAAAATTACTTGTGCTGCTAAAAAGTTCTTTTTTTTATATTTATTGGCCACAGAAGTATATGCTCATTAAAGCAGATTGAATATCAAGTCAACTAAATTTAGTGCTCTTGGATCAACAGGTTAGATTAATTAATATCTTGCTGGTTTTACCAGCTTCCTGAATAATCAAAAATAAATGTGTTATGTTCAGATCAGTCAGAAGCAAGGAGGATGGGAAGACGGTAAATAAATTCATTTTTAAAAATCCATTCAAACGACAGGAACATAAAACGGCACTCTCTCATGGTTATTAAACATACCACTGAAAACTGGGGAATTAAACCATGAAGTGCTCTCTAGCTGGCCATAAATTTCAATTTTTCCCCTGCTTGGTGCATAATGATGCCTTGATAAGCGTCCTATTATTGATGCATCTGCAACATATATCCTCTTTCTGGAGCTGAAATGCTACTCGGGAGCAGATGGTGGCTATTGTGTTTACACATCAGCACTTTATGATTGCATTTTCTCACGTCTGCAGTAAAACCAAAGCCGTAATTGAGTTTTTAATGGCTTTGCACATTGTTCATTAAGATTACATGAGTGTTCTGACAAATGACAGCTGAAGAAACCGAGATCACTGGGAACCCCTCGTGATCCCCAGACAGACCTCAGCTGATGCTGTCTCACTGCTGGCTTTGAAGAACGCTGCTGTTTAAAAGTGAAATTACAGCAACCATTAAAGACTGAATGTAAACTTGAAAGCTGTCAAAACGCTCAACTGCAAAACAAGATTTCTAAAACCTTGAAAACCAGAATCAGGTACAGAACATTCTTTTAAACAGCAAACTCCTTCCCAAAATAAAGGAACATGTTTTCCAGCAGTTCTGTTAGGTGTACGAGCATGTTTTAGAGGCACAGTTTGCTTATTTCCAAAGAATAACTTNGGTGTTCCTGATAACCTCCTTGTAGGCACTTGGGGGCCACTGCTAGGTGCCCTCGAAGCCATCCCTGCCCCAGGCTGAACACTCCTGGGAACTCCTCAGCCTCTTCTTACAGGGCAAGTGCTCCAGCCCCACAGACTCAGTAGCCTCGGTTGAACCTGCTCCAGTTCCATCAGAGTCTCTGATATTACGACACCCAAAACTGGGCACAACACGCTCAATGCAGCCCAATGAGTGGCAATGAAAGGGGGACCACTTCCATTTGTCTACTGGCTATGACCCTGTCACAACAACCTCCTTTGCTTGCAGAGCACACAGCTGGCTCAAATTCAGCTGAACGTAAGAATCAGGGTACTGTGAAGCAGAATTTACCATTTCTTCTTACAGTCAGCTATATCAGGATTTTAAGGCAAAAGCTGCATCTACCTCATTCACTGATTAGCCACAGATTGACCTTCCTCCCACAATTTTTGCGGAGTCAGGCAGGAATAAAATGGTGTCAACAANCACACTTCCCACAGGTTTTACATCCCCACTGTTCATACACAGGTACAACAACTAAACAAGGCTCAGAAATCTCTTCCCCCGACCAATTACTACAGACAGCAGCATTTGTACAAAGATGTGCCTCGTGGCTACTATCCCTTTTTCAAGTATTAGGGCAAAAACAGACCCACGAGTTTTATTTCTCAAATGTGGGTCATGCTGAATGAATCTACTAGTGAAACAGAGTTTGATTCACAGGTAAATATGGATCTAAATGGCAAGTTGAGTTCAGTATAATTCATGAGGACAATTCATTCACCTGGGAAAGTGTTGGATAACTGGAGAGTATTTTTTAAAGAGACAGTCTAGTGTTTCTAAAATTTCTTCTGGAAATTAATGTAATGAAAAGAATTATGTGCTAGGATTTTTTTTTGTAGGAAAAATCTTCTGAGGAGAAGATTGATCCCATATTATTACTTCAGTGACTGCAGGGATTTGCTGCAATTATTTAAAGAAAGTGAATATTGTGGCATGAATGCTTTACCAATCTTCCCCAAAAGATCAGGTGTGTAACAACAGCAGGTCTGGTTTGCACATTTCCAAATGTCCTTGGGAAGAGAGAAGTTTGCAACTCTTACTTGACAGAAAACCAAGTAATCATAGGACACCACTCGGAACCAGGGAAACCAGGTTTCCCACTGTCTCGTAATTGCAAGCTGCAGACTTTCTCCCCAATTCCAGTGATTGAGCCATAAATGACTGCTGGCATTTTCAGTGGCATCCAGACACGTAACCAGTAAATCACAGGTGTTATCAAACTACATTTCTCTTCACAAATGTTTTCCAAGGTCTGAATAATGGTGACCCGCAGACATTTAAAGTCTGTAACAGCCCAGAAAAGGCCTCCAGCCAAATGGCAGCTTCCCTTTATTCACTCCTGGAGTGAATGCTGAAGTAAGAGACATCTACTGCAGGGGCTTTACCATCCAAAATGGGAAACATTAAACTGCCCCGACAGAAGAAACAAGGTGAAAATGTATCACGGATAACAAAGGAAAAAAAGGTCACATTGTAGTGGTTTGCCTCTTTACGTGCTGGTGGATCAGAGTCAGCAAGCCCACATCAGCTATGAAATCCAGATGGGAAGAGATCAAATGACCAACAAAGCCAACAAGAGCCTAATTAGCAGGGGGCTTTAAGGTGGATAATGGGATTTCTGCAAAAGGCTGTGAAACAGGCTTGGGGATTAACTGTTTTGTCACAGGTTTCAGAACCCCAGTTCTGTTAACAGGAGAGGACGTTCTCACTAAGAGACGGGATTCACAGCCCAGAAGCTTTGTGCTCCACACTGGGTTACGTCTGCCCCAGAAACATATACTGCTATCTGCCCAAAACTTGTTTGCCCTTTTTTGTTACTTCTATATCCTGCCTTTTCACTTCATGCACAGGGAAGGGACACAAAGGGATGCTCTTCTAACCTTACAAGAATATTAAAATCATCAAGTGAAAATGGCTTCTCCCCTGTTGTATTGTTAGAAGCATTCTTCTTATAATGTAACATATGTGTGTAACACTTGGTCACATAATTCTTGGCATTAACCAAGGACAGCCAATGCTAGAGATTGACAACTTTGCAATATAAAGCTAACAAGCAGGATTCAGGTTCTGACGTTGTAATTTCCTCAGTGACAAATGGGGATTTTTTTTCATTGGCCTGAAGAAAATTAAACTGAAATGTGAAAGCAGAACTCTTGTAAAAACAGCCATGAAAAGCAGCACTTGGGAGAGCGATAGTACCCAACACAGCAGAGGCAAGAGAAAATCTTTAAGCACAGGAGGGACTTCTCAGTGTCTCAGTTTCTCACATAGGCATGATCACTGAGCTACAAATCCTGGCGCTGGCAGACAACTGACTAACACACAGAAATGACAAGGCAGGGAAAAACAAAAGGAAGACAGAAAAAGAAAAAAAGCCTTTTCTCTATTGTTAGTTTCTGGCCTCAGCTACAGGCCAGAGTGGTCTCCATCAGCCCCTGTTCAGTATGGGAACCTGTCAGACTCAGTGTCTGACATTCGCATCTCTACAGACACAAACACAACAGTGGTACTTAACTGCACTTCAAGATGCCCCCAAAACTCGTTCTAAGCATTGGATCAGAGAGTTCACAGAATCACAGAATGTTAGGGATTGGAAGGGATCTCGAAAGGTCATCCAGTCCAATCCCCCTGCCGGAGCAGGAACACCTAGACCAGATCCCACAGGAACGCATCCAGGCGGGCTTTGAATGTCTCCAGAGAAGGAGACTCCACCACCTCTCTGGGCAGCCTGTTCCAGTGCTCTGTCACCCTCACTGGAAAGAAGTTTTTTCTCATATTCAAGTGGAACCTCCTATGTTCCAGCTTGAACCCATTGCCCCTTGTCCTGAAAGCACTGACATTTAACTATTCTAGTCTGTAACAGGGACTGCACATTTTATCATGAAGATTCCTGACAAAATTTCTCACTTCCGCAGTGCAAAGTGATGCCCAGTGTTGGTTTCCACCTGCACCTCCAGAGCACAGCCCTTCCCTCCTTATACATCAGCTGAAGAACACTTGGAACTGATGTTTGTTGGAATAGCATCAGTGGTCAAAGCACCTTTTCCTCTTCAACAACAAACTCGAATTTTAACTTACAAAGCAGAAATCATTGCTTGTCAATCTCAGAAGAGAGCCACTGCTCTGAAATTACAACCACCTGGCAACTGTTCTGCATATCTCCTGCTTCTCTCTCCACTCCACAGATATTTCTATAGAAGTTTCTTCCCACATTTCATACTTTCTTTTATTAAAGACGGATTGCCACAGTTGTAAGCACAGGTTCGCTGAGAAACAAAAAATGGTGTGTGCTGGAGAAACAGAAACAATTCTATAAACCTCAACAGTGGAAAACTTCTTAATAGATTCACTGTCAGTATTCAGTGTTGCTAAGGTCACTGCTGTAGTATATTTTAAGTGTGTCCTGATTCCATTATTTATAAATATGGTATAAATTGTTTGGCAGTGCTATTAAAAAAAGGGTCCATTAACAGCAGAGCTACTCCAGTCTATCAGGTAAAGGAATCTTGTAATAACAACCATACAATTCTCTATAAACAATAGACGAGAATTCTCTACAACTTTAATTATACCTTCTTCATTACATCATAATTTTTTAGAACTGGTTAAAATGTACACTAAACCTTGAAAACTGAACAGTTTTTGTTGATTTTTAATTCCACTAGCCTGGCAACTATTTACCCTATCAATCACTATCTTAACACTTTGACAAAATGTAGGCAATTGATTTAAATGCTTAATAAAGTTTAGGTTATTAAATG
The DNA here is from genome assembly GCA_013400615.1 of Syrrhaptes paradoxus. Lineage (NCBI taxonomy): Eukaryota > Metazoa > Chordata > Aves > Pterocliformes > Pteroclidae > Syrrhaptes > Syrrhaptes paradoxus. The sequence continues at coordinate 5,111 of VZTO01004785.1, read as the reverse complement.
AGCAAATAAACAAAATAGGAAGAATGGCCATAATTCAATGCCTTCATTTAAAGGCATTGCGGATCTTGTTCTTAGCACCCAAGAGCTTTATTACAGCTGAGCCTTGAAAGAGAAAGCCCACAGGAGTTGTAGGGTCATTAGTAAGCCTCTGTTCAAAGCAGCTTGCAAATGCTGCTCAAGAAGTCTCAAGATTCACCAAAATACCAAAAGTCTTCCTCACCTGCTTTAACCTGGGGCATAACCTGCTGTCAAATGCTCCTGTCATGGAAATGGCAGTATTTCAGTAACCAACCTGTGTAAAAACTCATTAAATTTCTAAGTTCAAGATACATGACTACTTGTGTAACAGGCATAATTTACAATGAGATGCTAAAGAACTCTCTTAGGTCAAAATACCACCAATAAAGGAGTTTAGAGGTAGTGGTCAGTAAAGACTTTTCTGAAAAAGTAATTGCTACTTATTGTGCATGCCTCAGCTTTGTTTTCAAATATGGTGCTTATTTTGAAAATAAAATTCTGTATCTTGTTAAAACCCAATGGCTAAAAGTAAAAATGTCTCCAACCAGGTAGATACAGATTCAAGGAAAGCATGTTTTAGGTTAGTGACTACAAGCAAATAATTAAATCACCACGTCTCAGCTCCTGCAACATCAGCTCTCCTTGGAAGGGGCAGCAAGACAAAGGTCAGAAAGTCTGCTGCCTCTTGGTATCAGAACTGTCAGCACAAACACGCTTTGATATGCCTAAATACACACAACATGCACAACATTAGGATGAAGTTTTCTGTTTTCAAAAGCTGTCTTTCCCATGAATGTCTGACTATGTAACTCTCAACAGACAAAAAAAAATAAATCCTTACCATAGGTATCCTCATAGGGTATCTATCCTGCATTATCAATGGTTGATCAATTAAAGACATTAAAAACTTCATAACAGTCCTTTTCCAGGGTACCTTTTGTTCTCTGTTTTTATTTGGTGTAGATCTTGTTTTCCAGTTCTGGTTTGTCTCTGAACTCGTTTTTTCACTTTTGCCTAATTCTGTCCTCTACAATCAGAAGGACACAAACTACAAACTCTGTTGAGCCTTCCTCTCATTTCCAAGGATGCAACAGATGTCTGTTGAATGCAGCCTCATTCATGAGAGGCATGTGGATGGACGGATGGCTCAAATTTCATCATAAGGTTCAATTTCATTTGTTTTAATTTGGCTGTTCTAAAGCCCCTGAGATTGAATGCTACCAAGCGGTTAACCTGGTGTCGCTCAAGGTTCTCAGGCACTAGTCTGCTGTGTCAACAGTTTGCATCACAGAAAGCCTACTGCACGTCTCCAATAGCTCGTGAGATCATCAGCTGAGACAGCTCTGTCCATAGCTTCCTGTTCTTGATAAGTTCATAAACCATGTTTGTCTTCTTGCTGTTGTGATTAAGTAAAACTGACACAGAATCTAAATTGCTGGGCCATTGGGACCCTAAGGGTTGAACCAACGAGGACTTTCTGAAAGACACTCTAGAATCACCTTTGGCACCACCAGGACAGGTGCCCGAAGTATTTTGGTGAAAATATTCCTTCACTAGGAAGTACTGAACTCCATACTTTTTTTTCCAATATATTATAATCTTTACTTAATCAAAGACAAATCAGGGAATATTTTTATTATGTAATTCTAGAGTATTAGAAGTGGTTTACATGTCAGCCAGAATTAAATATCTCATTAGCAGGCACGCAACTACATTACTAGCCAACATTTATGATCTCTGCAACTTGTGTAAAAACTTCCATATGTTTTGGATATGTAACATTTCCTAGAAAACTGCAGAGGGATTATTACTTTTTATATTTGTGACAGAAAACACACATTAAACAGAATGCCAAAAGGCAGCTACAGCAAATGATGTCTTAAGAGGAATTGTTTCTTAAACAGTTGTTTTTGGGTTTTTTTACATAACTGTGTTCTAACCATATGGTCACTTATTTGCACATTTGAGAAACCAACACTGCAGCTCTAAACTCAGAATATGTTAAAGGTTTATGCTGAACTATTTTTACACCAAATTTTCAACTTTGCTGAGCTCAGTTTCAACAAATTGTAGGGTGCTGTGGAAACCAGTGATGCTATTCTGGGTGTACTGCAGTCTAGCCAAGGATGGAATTTGGCCCAGTGAATTCAGAAAATAATTAAGGCTATCTCACAAGCCACCACACAGTATGGCAGCAGCAGAATTTCTCAGAAGGAGCTGCTGCAGACCACTGTGGAGGCACATGGGTGCAGGAGAAAGGAGCCTCAGTTATTCCAAAATCTTTACAGCTGTGATCACTATCAATTGCTCATTGGGAACTAAATTAGACCAGATTTGTCTTTAAAACAGGCAATGTTTGTTTGCCTACCTTAACTCCTGTTATAATTACAGTAACCTAAACAGGAGAGTTACTATCAGGAGCTTCTTTTTCAGGGGTATTGTACGGTTCAGCTGGACACTTTCTAGCTGAATGCCACTGACTCACGATTCAAAAAGGGAAAAGGAAATGCCACCTTGAAGCAGCTCAATAGTCAACAGTGGCTGGTATGAGCATTCAGAGAAGGTGCCTAAATCTCCGTGATTAAATAGAAGATATTTCTCTGTAACTTGACGAATTTGGTGACTGGCTCATGACTCAAGACTCTATCTGTGCTTAAAAAAGAAATCCCAAACCCTGCAGTAGCAACTTAATATTATTAAACAAGATCCATCATTGCACAAAAGTCTAATCATTATTAAACAGCTGATAGATACTGAAACAAATATTTTTACCCAAATAACTTGACAGTTGTGTTCAATAACAAAGCATTTCTTTGAGCAGCTTGAAATATGCTGCCCTTGAGCCACTGTGTATGTCTCGGTACATTTAACCTACACATAATTTGTAATATTTTATCACAAGTCACTTATTGGGTTTTGGTTTTTTTTAATATTAAGTAGCAATACGATTACCAGTATTCACAAAGGCTATTATTATTCCTGGGTACTTTTTTGTGCCCAGCTGGATGCCTGCGTAAAAATTTATTTACTGAATTGTCCAGGAGTACATATGGATTTATTTCCTGTGGACTACAGTTCATTTAGAACCTAACACTGTTATATGCATGACGGTACATTTTTATTAGAAATTAACGGTATCCAATGAATCACATTTGCTGGTCAAGACTTTCCTGCGGAAAGCCAACAGGGCTGTGTATTACAACATGCATTCAGAGCTCTGCAGGTGATGGCAGACTGGCTGATACCAGTGCTTGGATGGAAACTTCAAATATTGCACCTGGTGAGTTCCTAGATGCAATCTAAATCCACCTTTTTTACCCTCTAGGTAACTTTGATGCAGTACCTGCCACATCAAAACGACTGGTTTATATGGTCAGAAATATATTTAACCGACATGGGGGATTTCATTTAAATAGAAGGTAAATATAACCACATTACAGACATTGCACCAGCTCCTGACACTGGGCTTAAATGGAGGGAGCTAAAAATTACAGACAGTACAATTTGAAATGCCAACCAGAAATCCTAACTTATACCTGAGACAGCCCCTAACCTATCCCAAGTACGCCACCCAGGAGTTTGTCTCAAATTCCTCACAACTCTCAACAATTTTTTCTATCACTGCTGCGCTACTTATTTAATTGCTCATTTCCTCTTACAGAATGCAGTTTAATATATTTTTAGGAAAGACATTTGGGCCATCACTTGTTAACCTTCTGCCACACTTGACTATTTTCTGTCTCTCCTAGTCTTCAAATCTCACAGAGAATTTTTTTCCTCTTGAGGATTACTTTATATAATAAACTCTCAGGAGGGATTTCAGAAGCTTTGAAATCCCTGGTAAACCCAGTTTTAATCCATTATTACACTGGCAGAGAAGTAATTTCTGTACAGCAGAAAGTCATAGTTTTCCTCTGCGAACACACTTCTGGTTAGTCTTCCATGCTGGAGTCACCCTAAGTGGATTCATCTTCTTTTCAGTGGCCAGTTAAACAGCTATGAAAAAACACATTAGCAAAACAACAACTTCACTTAAAAAATTTCCTCAGATTATCAGAAAGACTAGTTGTTCCCTACCCAAACCACTACCAGTCATTTGCCCAACCGTACCTCAGTCTGACATCCATGCAGACAGGTCAAAAGAAGACAAGATAATTTCTAGAATTAAGACTAGTGCAAAGTAATCATTTAGACCATCTGAAGCATACATTTTCCACCAAGTGAAGAAACTAATTACTGATGTTCTAGCTGACTCACCAATTCTCGTTTCCTGCAACTGGCAGATTTAAATACACCTAGTATCTCCTGTTACCGTATTCTGAAGTTATCTCTTCACCCCAATCTCAAGTGTCTACACTACATCTTGAAGTTATTCTTAGTAGGCTCCTTTTCATTTCTTCAAGTAAAATGCCATTTTTATCCTCAAAGTTCACCTTTATTTGCTAGTCATCCTAGTCCCAGCAGTCTCTCCCAGTTGGTACTTTCAGTCTTCAAAGATGCCACCAAATGCAGGAACAGTTGAATGACTTGCTCCACCTTGCTGAGAAGCTCAACATGACCCAGCAATGTGCACTGACAGCCCAGAAACCCCCCGTGTCCTGGGGGCATCCCCAGCAGCGTGAGCAGCAGGGCGAGGGAGGGGATTGTCCCCCTCTGCTCCACTCTGGTGAGACCCCCCCTGGGGTGCTGCCCCCAGCTCTGGGGTCCTCAGCACAGGACAGACACGGAGCTGCTGGAGCGGGGCCAGAGGAGCC
>VZTO01004784.1:74793-91378 GCA_013400615.1 Syrrhaptes paradoxus | reverse complement strand
ACTCTGGAAGGCAGGAGGAGACTTCAAAAAGATCTTTATGACTCGCAACAGCAGCCTGAGGAAAAGCCGGTGCAGAGCCATGAGCCCCAGCAGCTGGTGGGGAGCACAAGGCAGGGGACAACTTCTGACTGAGAAGTATCAGAGCTCAAAACACTGCAGGGCCTGGGATGGGGAGAGGGAGAACTAAGAAAATCAAACACATTTCACAGTGACAGGCTCAGCAGACTTCAAGAACTAGCAAGCAAGAGGGGGGAACAAGCAACCCCATGAGGGGATGGCTGGGAGAAGAAGAAGAAAGCTGGTAAGTCCTTGAAGCATCTCAGTGCAGAAGAATCATGTTTAGGAGATGCACTAGGATGACAACACGATGAAACGGTAGGCATTCAAGGTCTGAAATCACTTCTGGGAAAATAATGAAAACGCTGATGTAATTCAAATCATAAAGAATTAAAGAACAGGAGTATAATTAGCACCAGTCAACATACTTCTACAGGAAACAGGTCTTGTCAAACAAATCTGATTTCATTCTTCGCTGAGATTACAAGTCTGATTGGCGAGGGTAACCGCGTACAAGGCAGCAGATTTCTGCCTACTGAAACCAGGAGCGTGACGGCAGCACGGGGAGCAGAGCCAGCCGTGCCAGCAACAGCCCGGCCGTTGCCCGGGCGTACAACTCCATATCGCCAAGAACATGCTCAAGGGATTAAGAGCTGATTAGCTGGCGGGTTTCAAGTAATAGTTCCCAGCGTTGGACCTCAGTGGGCCCTGCAGGAACCAACCTCAGGTTCCTTTTTGTCTTGTAGTCAGCATGATGGAGAGGGATGGCAGAAATCAATGCTGAGGTATCTAATGCTCTCCCAGGCTTGCAGAGCATCCTCAGGTAAAGGATGAGACTCACCTCCCTCGGCGTTTGCCATATGAAAAAATAATGGTTCCACTTTAATGCAGTTGTTAATTTTCTACAGATAGTAATGACAGAGAGAAAAAGGCCTCCAAGGACAAGCCAGACAATCTAAACCAGCCATCCCAGGCAGGTGGACTGAATTGCCCTCTGCAGGATGCTGCGGGAGGGGGTCCTGCTAACAGCTTACATTAGAAACTCCACTTCTGTGCTGGTGATTAAATTGACCACATCATCTTCAAAGGAAAGTTGGGGGAGGCACAATCTCTAAAAAAAAAATTAAACTCTGTTGGGAAAAGCACTGGAAAGCCTGGTCTCCTCCAGCAAACATCCCTGGAGCTGATGTGGCCCAGCAGGTGTAAGCGTCAGGCAGGAAAAACTCCAGATGGTCACAGTGACATGGTGGCACTGATCGGGGAGAGCCCCTGCACCCGGCTCTGGCACCACAGCACGGATGCTGTTCCCACCCGACAGTCCTCTCCCAAGCAGGCAGGTGTCACCCACAGGACTGCTGTCACAGCCTGGGAGCCACCAGGGTCAGGGCTAAGTCTTGTGCAAACAAGCGCTGACTTCGCTCTTCCTTCCCCTCCAGAACAGGAGCACAACCAGGGGCTGAAGGTTTCCAGGAGAGAGAAGATGCTCCTGGGCAGGGCTCCAAGGTCCCATAGATGAGCTGCCCCAAGACACACCCCAGGTGTGCACAGATGTGCCTCAAGGATGCAGCAGCCAGGACAGGGAACACCCTCAGCACCACCCGCATCCATCTGCTCCCTGCCCCATGGCTCCCCAAAGGCTGAACAACAAAACTCAAAGCACCCCGAGAAAGTCCCACAGGTAGCATTGAACCAAAGGCTCTTCCACAACAGGCATCACACATGGTGGAGGTGGAGGCGAGGGTGGAAGCGACGGTGAAAGTGGAGGTGAAAGTGGAGGCGAAGGTGAAGGTGAAGGTGGAGGTGAAAGTGGAGGTGAAGGTGAAGGTGAAGGTGGAGGTGGAGGCGAAGGTGAAGGTGGAGGTGAAGGTGAAAGTGGAGGTGAAGGTGGAGGCAAAGGTGAAGGTGGAGGTGAAGGTGAAAGTGGAGGTGAAGGTGGAGGCGGAGGCGAAGGTGAAAGTGGAGGTGAAGGCGGAGGTGAAAGTGAAGGTGAAGGTGAAAGTGGAGGCGGAGGTGAAAGTGAAGGTGAAGGTCAAGGTCAAGGTGGGAGCACACCCATGGCTAGAGAGAGACCACTTGGTGCCCAGCCTGAGCTTTAGGATTTTCAATGGTTTTTGGGAACTTGCCCAAGCTGCAGCAGAGAGGGGTTTGGGGTGTGCTGGGAGACGGCAGAGGGAGATTCCTAGGTCCTTGCCCACCCCGAGGTTAGGAAAAACTCACCAGTGCCCCAGCAAATGGCAAATCCATACGGAAAAAGCCCTCAGCACTGGGGATGGAGCAGCTGCTGTTGTCAGTGCTTTGTGGGCTTGTCGCGGCTGCCTCTTACCCCCTGCCTCCCAGCCAGATCCTCTGACATCCAACACCGCCTCTGCCAAGCCGGCCCAGTTGGGTTCCCTCACTAATGCAAGAGAAAAGCCATCCTTCGGGGGCTCCTTTAGAGCCGTGCCTCCCCCCCTCAAAAAAAAAGACTTAGTCAAAGCAAATGCCAGACCCATTAAGAGCAAAGGATCTCACAGCCAACAGAGGAATGCTCGGGCTTGATGGACTGTTTATAGAGTCTTTTATAGGAAGGATGGGTAACCTAATCCCAACTACAACATTTTTTATGCTGCTCTATGAGGGTTCAGCTGTGATTAAACTGTTGGCACAGTCCCATGGCACATAAAACCATGGAGACCAGCAAGCCTCATCCCCGCCGGAGCCCTGCAAATGCAAGCGGCAAAACTATTCCAGGCATTAAAGGGCAGTAAGCCCCACCGTGGGCCATTGCTCACACCTCCAACGGGCCTCGCTGTCTTAAGAGACCGAAATAAAAGCGATTTGGCAGTTGCTGGGATGATGGTTAGTGAATATTTACCTCTGCTGCAGTCTAGAGCAGGGCAAAAGATAACCACCCCTCCAGGACTTGACTTGGGTCCAGCTGGGTGTAGGAGATGCCCTTGCAAAACGTGCTCTCAGCAGTGGGCTTCAATGTCCTTCTCCCCTCAAAGCAGTCCCAGGACCAGCATGGGGTCCTCTACCACCCTTCAAAGACATTGCAGAATTTTCCGAGCAGTTAAAACACTTGACNCCTGCCAGCCCCCAGGATGGGGACATCCGAACATCTCCCTCGGCTCAGACCTTGACCCAGGAAACCATCCCCACCTGGGACAAACTCCTCTAATTTGACTGTCTGAGAAGGAAACAAAGAATTGGAGAGGGAGAGGCTGGCCGAGCGGGTGCCTCCAAGCCCAGGCTCGGCAGAGGGTCAACCAAACCCCCGCTGAGGACAGGCTTGTGCAGCAATGCAAACCCCCCGCTCCGGGACCTCAACTTAGCTGGAGGGGAAAAAATGGGAGGGGGGCTGGGGCAAGAACCCCGTCTGCTGCAACGCATCGATGGGGGCTGCACGTGGGATGTTCATCCTCAGGGAGCTGGACCGCTCGGCATCAGACCTGCAGAGTCTCTGCTGGTGGGTGGGATTTCTTCAGTCAATTCCAACATGATGTTTGTTTCATTTGTTATAGAATTGGAACAGAACCAAGCTGGTTGGTTTTTTGGTGGGTTGTTTTTTTTGGGGGTTTTTTTGGCTTTTTGACTCATCCATCAATTTCTCTGGCTGCCCTCACGACACTCCCTGGCACGATGGGGCCACCACACACCCATTCCAGGTGGGATCCCAACACTCCCCTTAGCCCACAGCTATGCGAGGTGGCCTCTCGGAGCTAAAGCTCCGGAGCACGCCGAGCACGAGAGGCTGCCATGGATTTCAAACCCTTCTTCTGATCAAACAAAAGCCACCACCACCTCAGAAACCCAGCCTTGAGCATCCTCACCCGCAGCAGCCAGGAGCAGGACCTCAGCACACAGCCTCACGTGGGATGGGACTTCACCAGCAGTTTTATTTTAGCCCCGTGCAAGCTGACAGCAACATTCCTGCCGCTGAAGGGAAGGAAACCCCCGGCATTGCTTTCGGATGCTATCATCCCAGCCCGTGCACCCGGGGGGTTTCTCTTTCCAGCACAGCCCCCATCGCAGGGTGACGGGCGCCTCGATGGACACAGGATGGGGTGGGCACGCCAGCACGGCTCCCTGAGCTGCCCGCACCCGCGGGACACCCGCAGCAGGGGCCAAACCCTTCTCCACCCCTCTGGCCACTGAGCAATTCCAGGCTGGTGGACGGCACACCCAGGGCTGACCTCACAAATCCCCATTTTTTCCCTTTTCCCTCTGTAGCCCACACACCGAGGACCTCCCAGCCACGCGGTAAAACGCCAGGTCAGCTTTCCAGGGGCTCAGCACCCACAAGCAGGATTTTGGGTCATATTTAGGCCACTCAAATTACAGGGCAAGACTTCTCCTTGAGGGTGACCTGCTTCGTTCCCCCCAGCACGAGGCTACGTGGGCAGCCCCCGGCATCCCGCCCAGCGTGCCACGAGGATGCACGGGCTCCACCGCTCCCTCCTCTCGGTCCCCAAACGTGCCACTCCCAAACCTACCGCAGCCCCTGGCACCGTCCTCTACACATCTCTCATTTTCCAGTCCAAAATCCAATCCCCCCCCCAGCCCCGCAGCCCCACCTCTTCTTACACAAACGGAAACTGGGAGCAGCAAAGTCCAACCCGGAGAGGTTGTGCTTCACCCCCAGCCCCGCAGATGAGCAGGGATGGGCTTCTGCAACGCTGAGGGATGAAAGCAAACGCCAAGGGCTGGCTCGCTCCGCTTTTGGCACCTGCCCACTCGCCCTCCACAGGCACATCCACGAGCTGTGTCCCACCAGGATGGGGACAGACACTTGCTCAGCCCCAGAGGGACCAGTCTGGACGCACTCCCCAGCAAAGCCTTCCTTGCGTGTGTCTGGACCTGCTGCCCATCCCGCGGCTCGTCATGAACCAGCGGAGCCCAGGAGACCTCCCGAGCCACCGCTCGACCCAAAGAGGAGCATCAGCAACCTCCTGGAGCCCTGCAAGGTTTAGTCAAACCTGGAAACAGAGACCAGACGACAAATGGGAGCAGCTGCCAGTAAATTCGGCATTTCCAGAGGATCTGTGTTTATCAAAAGCTGTCGCTCTCCAGCCAGAACAGGTNAAAAAAAAAAAAAAAAGAGCATCATTATCAACTTCTCTGTTCTCTGTCTTGGAAAAAAGAATGGTGAAGAGCCAAAAGGATGAGAAAACCAAGTGTATCAGGTGCTGGGGACCAGGCGTGTCCCCACCACCAGCAAAACTGCCCCCCTGGGACAGAGCCACATCACCCACCACCACCCAGCTGCCACAGCTGGACTTCCAGCAGCACCCAGCAACGCCGGGACGGCTCCATCGCACACCCGAGCCGGCCCTGTCCCACCCGCAGACTCGCGAGCTGCCTCCTGCCCGGAGATTTACACCCGGAGCAACACCGAGCAGACCCCGTGCTGCCTGTTCAACGCTTCCCCCCGCCCGCCGCCAGCCCCCGCTAACGCTGCCAACATCCTCATTAGCACCGTGCCTGGCCTGCCCGGCTCCCCGCTGCTCTGCAGCTGGACACGGACTCTGAGTTCCCTGAAGGCACAGCGGACGAACAAACGGGCGCACATCCCGCAGGCGCTCAGCACCCCTTCCCTCCAGAGCTCCTGCCACAGCCTGTGCCCCCCGCCCACTCCTGTGCCCCCCGCCCACGCCACAGCCCCCCGCCCACGCCTGCGCCCNCCCCAGCCCACGCCAGTGACCCCAGCCCACGCCTGCGCCCCCAGCCCATGCCACAGCCCCCAGCCCATGCCAGCACCCCCAGCCCATGTCTAGAACCCCAGCCCACGCCAGTGACCCCAGCCCAGGCCAGTGACCCCAGCCCACGCCTGAGCCCCCAGCCCACGCCTGGAACCCCAGCCCACGCCTACGTCCCCAGCCCACACCAGTGACCCCAGCCCACACCACAGCCCCCAGCCCACGCCAGNGTGACCCCAGCCCACGCCACAGCCCCCAGCCCACGCCAGCACCCCGGCTGCTCTGCTACATGGCTGTTCTCAAGGGGCTTCCACACAGCATCACACACACTTCTGTATTCATCCTTCCCGAGCCTCCAGAGCGGTGCTAACATGCACCAAGGACAGGAGAAGCCCAGGAGGGTCCTTGTTACGCAGGGACTATCCACCCCTCTGCGAGGCAGGTGAAAGAAGTGGGGCTTTGTCCCAGTTTTGTCCAGCATGGCTCTGCCTGGGGAATGCATTTGCCCAGCCTGGCTGGAAACTGTCCCTCCTGGGGCCGCTCTGCCTCGATCCACCCCCTCATTGCCACAGCATCGTGCCCTGTGCAAGGCAGGAGTAAGCTCAGAGGGATCTCCATCCCACCACCCAGCAAGCGCCAGCACTGGGCAATTGATTCCCTGCCACCAGCCATTCCCCATGTCCAGGTACCAGCCACTCTCTGCTCCCCAAGGAAAGAAAAAAACCATCACTGGGTTGCTTCCCCCCTGGAACTGTGCCTGTTCCTACACCAGAGCAGCAAGGAAGCCACGTCCCTGCTGGCGTTTAACACGCAGGTGCTCTCTCGGCACGCACGCAGGCAGCTTGCACGCCGGGGCGTGCATACAAAGGCTGGGGACAAGCACAGAAAACCAGCGCTCAGCCACCTGCAAGGGTGCTCTGCAAGCAACGTTGGAGGTGGTGGGGATCCTTGCAGGAGAGATCCGCAGGAAATGCTTTCCCCAAAGCTGGCACGCCACAATTAACCCTCTGCAGCCTGTCTGGCCCCGCTCCCTGCAAGCACAGCACTCCAGCCAGCTCGTGCACCTTGTTTCATTTCATCCGTTGTGCCCCCAGTTCATGCATTTCTCCTGCTCGCTTCGTCCCCTGATACCAGACGGGCTTAAAAGTAAAACAAGGCAAAGATTTATTAAGTGAGGCTCACCGTAAAGGTTTCCGAGTTGCAGTTGCGGAGCCTGGAAACAGGATTACAAGCAAAGCAAATCATGAAACGCGACCGTAACCTCTGCACGGCGAGACGTGACCCCTCACATGCTCCAGCCCATCTCACACCCAAGCATGTGGCGTGCACCGGCCAGCCTGCAGCCGTTCACTATCGCACGAACCTCTCCGTGATGGCCCGGGGCTTCTTCAGCCTCCCCTCTGCTGCACCCAACTCATTTAGCTGGCCCAGTCCTCATCTTCAGCGGACTTTCTACCCCACCTTGCCTCAAACCAGCTGCACGTGTATTTGTCAGCCCAGAGCACTCCTAGCTCTTATTCAAGACCACAAACAGCTTCTTTGGAAACATCCTCGGGTGGTAGGTATGGGATAAAGGCACTGTCCCCAGGCGTGTCCTAGGACCAAACCCTCCTCCTGGGTCAGACTGCTGAGTCCCATCACCCCTACCCAATGGCTCAAACACTGCCCGTTACAAAAAGCTGAGCTTGCAAGAGAGAGATGCATCCCAGAATAGAAAGGCTTGAAGTCAAACTCAGAGAGGCAGCACCTTGTCCATACCCGGGGAGAACGAGCTGCAGAGTCACGGGAACCAGCAGCAGGGAAGGATGCTGCCAGCTCCCTCTGGGAGAACCAGCCACGGCCACCAGCCCGTACCTGGAGGGATGAAGACCAGAATGGAGGCAGACGGGTCCTGGTAGGACACACACATCAGTCTCCTGGGTGAAAGCAACCGCACATCTAGAGGCATCTGAACAGCCTGCTCCTGCCCAGATTGTCCTCAGACACATCATGCCCAACCCTCTAGTCCTAGTGGGCAATCCAAGCTAAAGCACTTGGGTTCAGTGGCCACCCTGCATGAACATGTGGCCTCCTGGGAGGCTCAGAAAAGCAGCATCTCCTCTGGAGACCAAAGAGCATCCAAGGACTCCATCGGCCGTCCCTTGCCCCGAGAGACTCTGGGATAGGAAGAACCTGCACCACCACGCCGCTTCTCACCCGCAGCCTCCCACAACCCTATCCATCAGGGCTGTGGAGGATGGAGATGCCTTCTCTCTCCTGCATCCCTCTGCTGAAGTTGTCCAGACTCACAGAAGGTCTGAAAAGAGGGTCCAGCCCCTCTTGGACCCTTCTCACCCTCCCTGGCTCTCCCCTTCCCCTGCCTTGCGGAGCAGCGCTGCACCAGCCACCCAACAAGGGTCCCTACAAGCCACGGCGAGGACGTGCAACCAGAGCTCACCCGGCTCCAGCAGCACCCCCCCCACTTTGGGGCCATGTTTTGGGAGTTGGGGTGACACCTCCCATGGAGCAGGTCTCGTTCCAGCCCGCAGCTGGGCAGATGGGTCCCAGATAAGCCTGGACCAGCTGGGTGCACACAACGAGCTGCTTGGCGTGCGATACCCATCATCTGGGACACGATTCATCCTTCAGTCCGCTGCGGACCAGGTGTCCCCGTGACCCCCAAAGCCCAGGTGGAAGCAGAGGGGAACTGAGCCCTTCCCGGCTAGCCCAACCGCCTCCCCCTCCTCTCCCGTGCCGGGGGCTCGGCAGCCAGCCGCAGGCTTGCCCAGGAGCCCATTGTTCCCTTTGTCTGGCCTTTTGAGCACGAGCCCGCGCGGCTCAAGGCATCCCCTCCGCCGCGGGGATGTTCACACGCTCAGACGCCCTCGTCACCCCCCAACCCGCTCAGCCGGCGGGCGAGGGGCCGAACAACCTCCCCAAAACCCAGCCTTTGCCCCCACTAGATGAACCCAGGGCTGAGGGTTGCTCCACTCCTCCTCCAGCTCCAAGCAGATGCTCTCGCCCTCCGAAATGCCGAGGAGGGCAAAGGCGAGTGCCAACAGGCATTTTCCAGGGGCCCTTACCCTCGCCTGGCCACCCTGATAAAATCCGGAGCCCACCTAAGGCTGGAAGCCGTTCCCACACCCGCAAGGTCCAGCATCATGCCCAAGGCGACGAGCACCCGGACTGACGTGGACGTCCCCGGCGCTTTGCTTTGGAAGCTCCAGGTGGTCTTGAGAGCCAAGCTCGGGGGCAGCGGGACCCCCACCGAGCAAGGACATCCAGCATCAGAGCCCAGAGAAGAAACCTTTCCCTTTGGGACTGAGCCCAAACAGCACATCCGCCTTGGGAGGCTGAGCCAAAGGGATTCCTGGTTTCCCTCCCACCTCCAGTAGTGCACAGGAGGGATGCTCAAGGAGGAGGTGCAGAAAGCACCCCGCTTTCTACAGCCCAGCATCACGGGCTTCCCAGTGCCCCCAGTCCCCAGGATGGGCAGGGGTGGGCTTCCCTCCTGCCCCCACCCTCCTTCGCTCCTGGTTTTAAACTTGCTGCTTGAGAACTCAAAAGCGAGTGAAAAAAACACAAAATAATGAATCGTCACCTCTTCATCGCCCTCTTCTCCTCACCTCCCACAGCCCGATGCACCTCTGTGCCCCCTCCAAGCTGCATCTTTCCTGAAGCCCCTCACCCCTGCACCTCTCCTGTACAAGCATCTTCGCCCTCCTTTCCCAGCCTTTCCCAGTTCTGAGTTGATGCTTTCAAAGAGCCATCCACAATGACTTTAAGATCTCTTTCTTAAAATGCTAATAAGTAATTTAAAGACCGCCACTGTGCATGCATGGGTTTAGGGTAATTTTTTTCCATGTGAATCCCTTTTCATTCATCACTGACTACATTTAATCTGCCACTTTATAGCCTGGTTATCCTGTGTCATGAGATCCTTTTACAATATTTTCAAGACAACTGTTGTTTTTTATTGTCCTGAATAATTTTGTATAATCTGCAAACTTTCTCGCCTTTTAGTTCCCACCCCTTTCCAGCGCGTTTAGAAATACGTCCCACAGCACAAGCCTCACGCTGAACCCCATCCAGTGGGAAAACTGGGTCTTTGTTTCCCCCTCTTTAAGCAGATTTTAATCCATAAGAGAGCCCTTCCTCTAAAATTACTGCTCTGGAGTCTCCTGGATCACCCAGGGAGATCTTCTTAAAGGATGCTCGTCCCATTTGCTCTGGCAGCAATATTCGTTTCACCAATTTATTCTAAAATATCAGCTCTTCTGCCATCACGTCAGGGCAGTCTCTCCTGCCCTGCCCTGGGAAGGAAAGCTCGAGTCCCCTTGGCCACAGCCAGCTGGGGGGACACTGAAGTTGTTCCTCATCTCCCCAGGGGCTCGATCCTGGTCGGGTTTAACCTCCTGATTCTCATTTGCTGGGGGGGGCCTGGGGGGATCATTCATTTCTTTTCACAAGTTGTTTTCCAAACTCCTCTCAGCCTGCCATATATGGTTTTACATTTACCACGCCAGAGTTTCTGATTTTTTTCTATTTTCCCCTTTTAGACGCCACTTCCACTTTCTGAAGAACATCTTTTTACCTCCGGTGACCTCCTTCAATTTGTCATTTAATCAAAATTTATTTTCTTTTTCCAAACTCACACGTTAAACAGCTGTGTGCCATTTATCCTGAGCTTTAATATCATTTCCCACATCACGTGCGATTATTTCACTACTTTAGCTGCTCCTTTCGGCTAGCTCCTTCATTTTGCCTGACTTACAAAATGACACCGTGTAGGATTTTTAAGTGCTGGTCATTTTATGGATGCAATGCTCTGCCTCTAAGAGAGGTAAGGTGGAAAGAAGATCATTTATTAGACTAACTGATAAAAGCTTCACCAACTTTTGGAGCTCACCAGCCCCTTCTCATACCCATCGGGAGACTGAACCCGCTCCCACAGAGCCGTCCCACGCCTTGCACCGCCTCGCACGTGATGCTCAGGTCTAAATCGAGAGATCCTCCTCTCGTGGGCTCTCCAAAGAGCCACGATTACTCACAGTCACCAACACTAATTTCTGAATAACGCCCCTTTGTGACACTGAGGGAGGCGGGGACCATCAGCAATTACAGTTGTGTTTTCTGCCCTCCTGGCCCATTTGATCTCCCTCAACGTCTGGCAATCGGTGCCGCCAGTCGGGTCAGAGGGGTGGCAGAGACCCAACGCTGCTCCCTTCATCCCCGAGCGCAGAAGTTCAGAGAGGGGCGGACAGCACGGCATGATCCTCACTTACTCCTTCGCCTCCATCCTGCTTTGCTTGGGGCGGGGGGTTTTGGCACGCCCCACACAGCCACCGGGCACAAACTCATCGTCTGGCACATTCCCGAGACCCCCAATATCAATATAGTCGGTATCGATACACCCCTGCACACCCCCCCATGGCACCTCTGTTTCTTCGCACCCTCCCTGCAGCCGCCTCCTAACCCCCTTCCCACCTCCAGCATCCCCAGCGACTCCCCCCCTGCTCCCTGCATCCCTGGGTACCAGCCAGGCCAGAGCCCCCTCCCAACCCCCTCCCGGGCGCTGCCTCTCCCTCCCGCCGCACGTCAGCGCCTTATCGCAGGAGGCCCCGCCGTTACCCCCTTATCTAACGGCTGAACTTTTGCCTCTGAGGATCTCCCCGCTCCCCTCATCCCAATGTGATCCAACGGGCAGCCGTGCTTCGCTCCCGCAGCTCTGCAAACCAGAAATCAGGTTTGGGAGGGACCGCAAACCAGGATGGGAGCCGACAGGGGTTTTTCTCGGTAAAAAAGGACTTTCTGCAGGATGGGAGCCCCACGCCCCCTCCCAGACAGACCCACACCCATCTCAGCAGGGTCGGTCTGTCGGGAGCGGGCGCGTGTCGAGGCAGGAGCGATGGGCTCAGACTCTCGTTTGTCACAGCTCCGGCTGCACGCGCACAAAAGCACTCAGGCCTCGGGAGGCATCTCGGCATCCAGTATTTACCCAGTTCCTCAGGCAGGTTTCGCAGCCCCGCCGGTGCCCACCCCTCTTTACAACCAGCTCAGGTATGTGTGTACACAAACGGCCCCGACTAGCGCAGGCAGATCTCAGCCCGTCTGCACAGGGCACTGCTGCTCCCATCCGCGGGGGACAGCCCCAAAACCCCCGGGCAGCATCCCCGAGGCACAGCCCCATCCCCTTCACCCCCCCAGATCCCTTTCTGGGGTGTCCCACGGAGCTGGGGGCTGTCGGTGGCCACGCCAGCCTCCAGTCCTCATCCCCTACAGCCCTGTCCCTTCGGCATCTCCCTCCAGCATCTGCTCCCGCAGCTTTTATCACCCGGAGAAGCTGGAAACACAGCAGGGATCAGGAGTAACTGCTGCTGCCACCCAGGGAAAAGCAGAAGAGCAGAGCTGCTAGACGGATGTTTCAATCAGGCACCTATTCGGTCTCCGAAAGGAGTTTTCTCCCCTGGTCGCTGCCTCGGTAATGCAAAGGGCATGCAGGTGCAAGGAATGCGCCTTGTCAAAAATTAACCCAGGAAACAGGGCTGGGGAGGGAAGGGGAGGCAGCAGCAAGGGAGACGGGCAGCACAGACCCGAAACCACCGTCCCTGCTCTGCACCTCAGTCCCATTTGTCAAAAGTTTGTTTCCAGCCTGGACTCGGAGCAGCGTTTGCAGATCTGGAGTTCAAACACGCGGGATGGATCAGCTTCTTGACAGATCCTGTGGTTTCCCCCGGACCTGCTGCTCTGCCGCATCCCTCCGGAGCGTGCTGGGCTCACCGCGATGCTCCCGCAGCTCCCAGGGTCCTGGCACGCTGGGGGCACATGCCACCTCCCTGGAGCACCGAGGTCAAAGCAACCGCCCTGGTGTGACCCGCAGCCCCGAAGAGAGGGCTGAAGTCTTCCTCCACCAAGAGCACGGAGCCGGACACACCGAGGCACAGAGCCAGCCCTGGGACCGCCACCACCTCCCCGCACAGCCCCAGGCCTGGAGGAGGCTGTGGAGGTGCTCAGCAGCAGGTCGCAACCACACGTCCAAGTGCAGTGACTATATTTTAACACTAAAATACATTCTAGCATCCATAAAATACAACAGGCTGTATATTAGGTACATGTGTGCAGTAGAATAAATGTATAATGTGTCTGCGTACATTATAATACATTATTAACGATGTACAAATGCAAAGGTCCCGTGTCTCCAGCTCGCTGGGAGGATGAGTACACGTGTTTGTGTCCAGCACCGCAGCCACAGTGTGCCCGGGGGATGCCCATCCCAGGAGAGGATCCGGCCCTCCCGCCCCAGCATCCCTCTCCAAGCCCGAGGCCGGGCTCAGGACCACGACCGTCCGGCGCAGAAGGATGCTCAACATCAAGCCCCCTCGCCCGCCCATGATGCTGCTTCCCCCCAAAACTCGCGCCAGGAGGTTCTCCCTCTCCCATCAGAGCCCTCCACGGCCCCCGTGCCGCCGGCTCCCAGCCTGCCTGCGCCCTCGCAGACGTTCGGGCCATCCCGTTTTCTCCTTTCGCATTTTTTGGCACACGGCTGGCTTTCCTCCAGCCTTTGGGAAACTTGCCAGCGCCGCAAGGTTTATGAAAAGTTAACTCCAACGGGGCGAAGAGCACCGTCGGGTTTTTTTTCCCCCCCCTCGCACGCGAGTGAGCCAGGCTGTTGATTTTAAAATACCGAAGTGCCCTTCCCAGCTCCCCCCAAAAATACCTTGGAAGTATCGGTACTCGAGATACGCGTGCAGCGCACGCCAGCAGGAATACAAAGAGGAGCCGTTAGTGATAGCGGCACAGTTACCAACCGGTGTGGGATCCAGACCCTTCCAGGACTCCTTTGTTCTTGACTTTCTGCTTGTTTTTTGTTGTTTTTTTTTTTTAAAAGCACCAAAAACCCTTTCCTGAACTTTCTCAGACACAGATACGTTACCTTGCAACTGCCTTAACAACCGTACGCAATTCCTAACCTCTGCTTTATGTACGTTGTCATCCACCTCCCTGTTTTCCATATTGATTTATGCTTTACGTTCTTTTCACATTTCCTTTTAACAGAGCCGGTTTTAACCAAACAGCCTTTCCTCCCGAGCCCGAGACACGCATTCTGCCGGCCAGTGAGCAATCAACTTCCAATTTTCATGCACACTCCTGTTTATATTTCCTTCCCTATCGGCTTTGTTTCTAATTAAGGTTTGTTAAACGCAAGTGAATATATAGCGTACAGAGAAATATAAAGCATGTAGATAAATAAACACCCCACACACAGGCGCACTGACTAAGGCTGCGCTTTCAACCACGGATCCCAAAGCACTTTGTCATGTTCATTAACAAAACCTCGCGGCTCCCTTGGGAAAGACACTTGTATTATTTTACGCCTTGTAATTAGGAAAACTGAGGCACAGAGGAGACAAGTGAAATTACCAGCATTAGAGAAAAGCTCTGTAGCAGAGCTGAAAACAGGACTCGAGAGGCAGGATCCCCAGGCAAAGAACCAGAACATGTTTTTCCCCAAATGAACCTTCTTTTTTTCCCCATTTTGGCCCTGGGAATTTGTCGGAGCTGGCGATGGCAGCGCAGAGGTCACCGCCACCACGGAGGTGCCCCGTGCCTGGCAGGATGCGGTGGGTCCAGCTGCTGGATCCTTGGCCAGCGGTTGCCACTGGGTCAGTCTGCCCGCACCAACGGGGCCCAAAGCATCCGGAGAGACGCAGACGGACACCGCGTCCAAGCATCCCAGGGAGCCCCAGGAAGAAGCAGCCCCCAAAGAGGAGGAAGGAGCAGAGGCGCACCCGGGGAGCTGCATCCCGTGCGCTTTTGCCTCGCCAGCTCTCCAGAAGCCTTTGTAAGGAGGGAAAAGCTGGGACACAGTCGCTGGTTGCCACACACTGCGACTCATCATCGCCAACCCGCGACACACGCGTACAAGGCAGGAGGCAACAGTGGGGGTGTGGGGGACCCCACCAAACCCAAAACAACGCGCTCAGCCCCAGATGGGGACGGTCACTGGAAGCATGGTACAGGGCTCCCATCGATTATCTCCCTGGGAGCATCCCCATCCACGGGGGACCACACCTTACGGTGACTATCTCGGATGGGTGAAACCCCCCGCCAGCACCGGTCACCCCCTTGTCCCCGGATACATATTCCCCATCCCTCAGGATGAGCCCAGGCGCTCATGCATCCAGCTCCCGCTGCTCCTGCCATGGCGGTGGGAAGGTCACCCATGTCTTCAAGCAAGAGCCCCAGGAGCCGGTCACCGACCCTCTAGCACTGCCCGGCAGCTCCTCTGGGCGTGCAGGAAGGGCCGGGCGGGGCAGCGGTGTCACCTCATCCCTGCACAAGGCACCTGGCTCCCTCCCCTGCCATAGTCAGCAGCGTCACCTCCGCACGGCCAAGCCCGCTCGGGCCCCGCTGGCCAAGCACAAACCCCCTTGTAACCGTCAGCGTCGCCGGCCGATCCGGCCAGACGTCCCACGTGCACACGTATGCTCCCACAAACACACTCATCACCCCAACCTCCCCCCTCCCCTAATTAAAAACATACTAGGCTCATTTGAATAGCATAGCTGGCTAGCGCTCTCCACTGCAACGTAAATAGTCCTATTTATGCCAAGCTCCCATATTGTAAATATCACGATGTATAGCTGGCCAACCCATGAGTCATCTCCCAAAACTCCAACTTAATAAATGGTGCCTCATCCATGTTCCAGACAAACCCCGTCCGTGCAGCTCCCACCGCCCGCTGCCTCCACGCCCAAGGCCGGCAGCGGCCACCCAGCCTGCCCGCCAACCCGGCGAAGCCAGGGGGACGGCGGAGCCACCCGGACCCTCGCCGGCTCAGACATGGCCCTCCTGCCATGGGCACATACCCGTGGACCGTGCTGCGCCGGGATGAGACAGTTTTCGGCCCGACACCTTGCTCCCACCTCTGCCCAGCCCAGTTCCCCGGCACTTCCCGGGGTGCCCGTGCAGAGGGAGGTCTGGAGGCACGTTGGCACGGCTGAGATGGGCTTGGGAGCGGGAAGCCAAGTCCCCTCCTTGCCTAGACCCCACCAGCGGGCCCCCACCCAGCCCCTTCCCCGCGCACCCACCCCGCAGGAGCTCCCCACCTGCCTCCCGGCTCTGCTTTGTCTGAGCACCGGGGGAACTCGGCGGGGAGCCCAGCTCCTCCCGGGGACGCCGGGAAAGCCACGCCGCCAACGAGGAGCCGGCCATGAGCTCCAGGATGCCGGTAAGGCCTTGCTGAGCTGCGCCCCAAAGCCTCTCCCTGCCACCGGCAGCGGGCACGGCGGGGCGCAGCCCGGGCATCCCTCGGAAAGAGGCTCCGCGGTACCCAACCGGCACCCAGCCGGCACCCGCGGAGCGGCGCGGAGGTGCCGGGGCGAGGGATGCCCACCTCGGCGGAGGGATGGCGGAGAGAAGGGCAAGGCGGCGATGGGGAGGGTGTGGGGACACGACACACGAGGGGCCCCCCCCCAGCTCCTCACCGGGCTCCGGCGGCAGCACCTCGGAGCGGGGCAGCACTTCCCCACAACTTCGCTCCCCCTCCAGCGCCGCGGAGGGGGGGAGGGGAGAAGGGGGGACGAAGTACCACCACCCCCTCCCCCCCAAAAAGAATTAAGGGAAAAAACCCGAAGGGGGGCTCGCCCTACCCCAGAAGGGCCCCCGCCCCCCGCGCCCCCCCCCTTTACCTTCCACGGCGGCGAGCAGCGGCAGCAGGGCGAGGGGCAGGCAGCAGAGCCACAGCGGCCCCATGGTGCGCGCCGGGCCGGGCATCAGAGGCGGCGCGGCCGGCGCTCCATGGAGGCGGCGGGGGAGCGCAGAGCAGAGCCCCCTCGCTGGGGCCGCCGCCGGCGCGGGCACGGCCGCGG
>VZTO01004784.1:52277-74471 GCA_013400615.1 Syrrhaptes paradoxus | reverse complement strand
GGGGGGCGGCGGGCGGGCGGCGGACGGCGGCTCCCCCCGCCCCGCCGATGGTTTCTCCCGGAGCTGTCGATCATCCAGAGAAAGCCGTGATTTCAGCCCAAATCTTCCTCGGCGGGGTTGACTGCGCGCCGCAAAAACCGGGGAGGAGGGCGGAGGAGAGGGTGGAGAGGGGGGTTCCCGGAGGGATGCCCCCGCCTCCGCCCTTCCCCACAGCCCCGCTCCGGCCCCGCGCTGAGCATCGCCCCATCCCGGGGTGCGCCCGCCTGCCCCCGCCGCTGCCCGCCGGGGAGGGCGTGGGGCGGCCCGGGGTGGGGGGCGAAGGTGGCGGAGGGGAGTGTGGTGGCTGCGGGCAGGGCCCGGCAGCAGAAAGGGAGATGTCTAGCGGGACATAAAAAAAAAAAAAAAATACAAAAAGAAAAGGAGTTGTCAAAATCCGTGGCTTGTTGCTGGCAGGCTCCGGGTAGCCCTGAACCCCCCAGACCCCCTGGAGACAACCCAAGTGGGGCCGGAGCAGGAGTTCCCTCAGTTCCCGTGTGGAGCAGTTCGGAGTTGGTTACAAGACTGTTCACACTAGATTGGGTCAAGCAGGACTTTCCCCAAAGGTGCAAGCTGAGACCCAGCTCCACCTCTCCATCACACCACCCAACTGATCCAACTTCCCCGGACACCTGGGAGCCAGATCTGCCCTTTGGGCATCTCATGAGAAGCTGGACATGAGCTGGCAACGTGCGCTGGCAGCCCAGAAACCCCCCGTGTCCTGGGGCATCCCCAGCAGCGTGAGCAGCAGGGTGAGGGAGGGGATTGTCCCCCTCTGCTCCGCTCTGCTGAGACCCCCCCTGGGGTGCTGCCCCCAGCTCTNCCATCCCTGGAGGGGTTCAAGGCCAGGCTGGATGAGGCTTTGGGCAACCTGGGCTGGTGGGAGGTGTCCCTGCCTGTGGCAGGGGGTGACACTGGATGGGCTTTAAGGTCCCTTCCAACCCAAACCATCCTGGGATTCTGTGATTTTATGATTTCTCACCAACCACAGGTGTGTTTGGAGGAGGTCAAGGCTGTCTGATGGTGTTGGCCATATGCATGAGCCAAATGGGCTTCCCCAACCCAGTGTGGCCAGCTGTGGGCTCTGGCCTCCTTTGGGAGCTCTGATCACTGCAGATGTTACCGGTCATACAGGTTGGCTCCACATTCAATGCAGCAGCCTCCAGGGTTGCCTCTGGCCCACCTCCATAGCACACGGAGAAGCTTTGGTCTTTAGTGCCTCATCAGGGTCCAGTCTTGCATGGAGAGTGCTCAGTTCACTAGGGAAGGAGGCAGAAGGGCCAGGGACAGACAGTGGTCTTGCTGCTCCTGCTTCCAGACACGTTCTTCTGCAGGTCAAGGACCCCAAGAAGCTCTTCATCCACCTCCCATCCCAGTGCCCTCCCAGGGCTCCCCCATTTCCCAGGGTCTGTAATGAATTCCCCAATCCCCGCTGCTCTGGAGCACCCAGCATTCCCCATCAGATGTTAGAAAGCACTCACCATTTCCAAACTCCTCAAACCGTCATTTCAGTCCTTCCAGATCCCAGGGCTGTTGTTGTGTCCTGCAATGCCCTGGACAAATACATCCCAGAGGATGCACCCAGTTCTCCCAAGTGTGAGCCTAGAGCCCAAGAACAAGCAGCACTCCTGTCTGTTAGCCAGTGTCCACCCAGACCCTCAGGATTTTCTTGCAGGATTTTTCCCCAGGGCTGTGCTGCCAGAGGCAGTGGGGATTTTGTCCTGAGGGAACATTCACTGGAGACCTTCCGTCTTCTTCAGATCTCCTGAGCATCTCCTTCAGCTATTGCTGCTGAAGATAGGACCTTGGACTACACTTATCATCTGACGGCCACAGTGACTTTGAACATCTTATATCCTCCTTGGAGTCCAGTTTGTCCCCTGAAGATGCTCCACAGAGTCAGTCATGAACTGTGAGCACTGGTCCCACCTCACGCCTTCCCTCTGCTCTCAGGAAGGGCTTTCTATGACTGTCGCATCCCTTCAGCATCCACAGGAAGGTGGGGGTGGTAGTGCCATTAGCCTCCACCTTCTGTCCTGAAGCCCCCAAGCTTCTCTGGTCACCAAGCCAGCAGCTCCGAGCACACTAGCAAGTGCCACAAAGCACCACGCCACGGTGAGTGAGCCAGACCTCCTCCAATGTCCTGTTCTGCACCTCCCTCTCGTTCTGCACCAGAACTAGTGGTCTCCATAGAGCACAGTCCTGGACCAGGGAGTGCTGCACGTCCTCATCGCTGTCCTCAGCCAGCCATGATAACGTGAGCTGATGCTCTTCTTGCTGCCATCTGGTGACAAGTGACCACAGCACTATGTCACATGGACCTGACCACCACTGGGCAACTGGTCCCACTTTGGGAGGCAACTGGTAGTTGCTGCCCACATCTAACCCTTGGGCAGCGCTGTCACAGGACGCTCAAACCCTGCTGCAAAGAGCGTTAGATAAAACCTTGGCTGGGAAGCAGCACTGGGGTTACAAAAACGGGACTGCCACCACTCCAGCTGCACCTCCGTGTCAGTTCTCATCAACAGACGGTTCCCAGGTAGACAGAGCCAAGACAGATGACATCTAGGGGACATTAAAACGGGTTTGATGGTGACGCATTTAATGCAGCATTTTCAGTTTCTGGTGCAGGAAGAACAGGTTTCATTTGCACATGAAGCCCTTGGCTCATCACACCTGGAGGAGGTGGCTTCCTCTCGCTCTCTGCAAGGTTAAAGAGGTGCAGCGACGACAACCAGGAGTCAAGGGAGACACAAAGGGAAGCAGCATGAATGAAGCAGCATCGGTGCAACGGGTGATAAGGAGCTGGCATGCACAGACTCAAGGCTCAGCGCAGCCATGCCAGGGCCCGGAGTGAGGAGGAGCATCACCCGAGGAGCCCCAGCTACCAGAAGGATCCAGAAGAGGCTTCTTGCTCTCGGGCTCTGGAAAAGCTCCTTCCCCCAGAGCTACTTCACAGAATCACAGAATCACAGAATGTTAGGGATTGGAAGGGACCTCGAAAGATCATCCAGTCCAACCCCCCTGCCGGAGCAGGAACACCTAGATCAGATCGCACAGGAACGCATCCAGGCGGATCAAGCTCAGTCCCCCAGTCGAAGGAGAGGGCAGTTAATTTTGGATGGGAAGGATGGGGAGCAAGTTCCTTGGTGGCACCTAGAGCAGTAAATCTGTCTGCAAAGACCCACCGTGAGCAGGCGGGAGCTGGTCGGGGGCTGCAGAGAGATGCCCTGCAGGAAACCGGCACCCTCGCTCACATCTCTGCGTGCGAAAGGAAAGCTGCTCAGCTCCTGGCTGAATCCCTCGGGCTCCAAGGAGCCTGGAGCTTCCAGAGGCAGGTTGGGAGGAGGAAAACACCAGCATATTTTTACAGAAATTGGAGTCTCCCTGCAGCAGCAAATCCTGTAAAAGCAAAACCCAAGTGAAAAGCAGCTTCAGCTGTTCTGGCTCTGGCTGTGACGGGCTTGGCCCCAGGCCAGTGAGTTAATTCTGCCTATTAACTAATAGTATAGTATTGTCGGCAAAGATTCATTGCTAAACTTATGTTTTTAAGATATCACTTATCATTTAAACACTTAACTCTTGATCCCCGAACATGTACAGGCACCATGTAGCCCTGCAGCCATGCTGCAGATAACCAAAGCCACTGCTGGTTGGGGAGGCCAGGCAGTGTTTAACCCTTTTTCCCTTCTTTGTCTGAATGATAAATTGTCTTGAGTAGCACTTTCCGAAGGGGAGCAGGCCCTCCTGCTCAGGGACCAGTTATTATCACCTACTTAATGTTCCTGGGCTCAGCGGGGACGGAGGAACTGTTGCCGACAGCGGGTTTCTCTAACCTCTGTGAACAGCAAGGGACCCCGTGGATATATGTGATTGCAGCCTGTCACTGAGAACGGCTTCCCCCCTGTCCTCCCTTGCCTTTCCCCATCACCCCAAATGATCTGTGGTCCGGTGGAGAGGCAGGTCCGGTCCTTCAGGAGGAAGGGTGGGAGCAGCAGGGGCTCCCCACCCTCCGCGGCCAAGCCCTGGGTGAGGCTCAAGATCCCCAGTCCCTGATCTAGATGGGGTAAAGACACATTATTTGGGGATCGCAGACCTCCACCCCCATCCAACCCCCTCCCAGAGTGACCAGCATCTCTACCAGCGGTACTGGTCTCCATCGGAGCAGGCGTTGGCTGCGATGCACTGCCCACCCCGCCGCGCTGGGGACATTGCAGTGAGGTTTCTCTGCCCAGAGTTAAATCGAGATAAGGCTTTTACATCCCTTCTGTGGGGGTACCTGGCCCTGGATGGCTTGTGCTGAAACGTGACACTGGAGAGCCGTCCTCGCCCAACCTGTTCAGCCTGTTGTAGGGTCCTGCCCAGGGGGAGCCAGCAGAGGAACCAGCAGCTCCTTCCCCCCTTCAGCTCTTCCTCCAGCACTTCTGAGCTCATTTATTGCTAAGTGAAAGACTCATGCATGCTATGAACGCTGATGCTACCTGGTACCGGACGCGGGGACGGGACAGAGAAGAAGGAGGGAAGGGAGGAGGATGGCACAGGTCAGCCGAGCATCATCCTGTGCTGGGACCCCCAGGAACGCAGCAGAGCCCCAGAAAAGCTCCAGGTGAGGGTTTAATCTCTTCTGGGAGAGAAGGGTGTCTGCAGAGAGGAGTGGAAGGCAGCCGTATTTCTGTTGCTGTTGCAATGTCTGAAGTCTTTGTTTTAGAGCATCCAGCTAAAATAGAAAGTCAACTGGTAGAGTGCAGTGAAGACCTGAAGAGTATCGCACTCCTAAAATGAATGAAACTTTTGAATGGTATCCATGGGAACAAATTAAAGAGGCACTTTTGAAACTTTTAAAATAGATTTAGAACCGTAGAATTGGGCTGAAAATTTTGGATATTTTGTCCGGCAGATAATTTGAAATCAGCTTACGATGAGAGAGCTGAAGGCAGGCAGGTAAACCTTAGATGGGACAGGCAAACCTGAGATCGGACACGGCAGCATCGTGCAATCATGGCTGTATGTTAACTGGCTGTAGAGTTAAAAGAAAATTTTGGAAAAGTAAAGGTTATAAAAGTATCTCCTTTGGGACTGCCACCATGTCAGGTCTTCTTGAAAAAGTTGATGTGGTAAATGAGCAGGATGTTACAGAGATGGAAAGAAAAAAAATAGATGAAGAGAAGGCAAATTTAAATAAAAGCATATAAATAACAAGTAACTCCCAATTCCCTAGAATGCAGAGAAATGGAGCAATCAAAAATATGTCATTACTCTCTGTTTTTTTTAAAAAAAAGGGATTTAGACATACAGCAAGAAGGATCACCAGAATATCATGTTATGTATGTAAATCTAATCCAGACTTTACAGCCATGAGGCATGACTGGCAGAAGGTGGTTTTTGTATTCTGGGAAATGTTTTCATTTTAGTCCTTGATTATTTTACAGTTAGCCAGAAATAGCAATGTTAGAGAATAAAACTGCCCAGTAAGTAACCTCTGATGAAAAACTGCCAGACATTACATACTGACAGAGGTAATGACATAAGAGGATGCACAGTCCAATTGCTGTCACTTTTAAAGGTTTGTAAAGGAAAAGGATGTAACCCAAGCTGTTTTGTGGCAGGGCATCCACAGTCCAGAAGTCTTCTGGAAAATTGTTTTAAAGTTGTTCAGAGGAAGCTAGAAAAGCTAAAAAGTCAAACTCAGGTCTTTGTTTAATACTATAAAATTACAGGATGACTTCCCTGAAATTGAGAAGGCTGAAATGGCATTTAATGGAGAAAACTACCAGGTTTTTAACATTGCTGGTGTTAAAAGTAGGAGTTTTGCAAATTCCTACAAACACTGTGAAAAAAATACAACATTAAGTGCTATGTCTAAAGCACTCAGGAGCAAAATCCTGAGATGGTGCAGGTTTATGAGAAGGCAAATATAGGATCAAGGGCCATGGCATGTTGAGAAAGGCAACTGCATCTCCTTCCACAGCAAAAGGACGGAAAAGAGACAGGTTGTCTGGATCTTTCCAAAGAGGAGCAAGGTAAGGGAGATGCATGGAGAAAGCAGAGTGCTGTGCAGATAAAACCCCCCTCAAGGTCTGGAGATAAAAGGTCAGGAGTCAGCAGGAATGGTGCCGCATGCTGTATGAGAGACCTTTCACATTTTCTCTTTGGGTGGGGGAATATCCACTGTGTTAAGGTTTTGGCTAAAATGGGACTGAGCTGGAGCAAGTCCTGCAAAGTGAGATGCTGGCAAATGCATGCAAAAGCTCTGCAGGCTGATATTTGCTTACTTACCTTTTTTTTAAAAAATTGAAAACTCATCAGAGCAATAAGCTCTAGCACCAAGTTATCCTCTCCTGACCAGGGGATGACTGTGAGGCGTGGGCTGGGAGAAGCACACGGCGTGCAGAGGCAGGAGAGCAGCGGGGTGGGACGGGGCGGCATTAACGATGCACGAGCACCGTGGAGGTGGTGGGCAGTGAGAACACATCTTTGAGGAAGGAGAAGCAGTGGCTCACACTGAGAATGTGAGCAGGAATGAGGGGTCAGTTTGGGGCTGGGCAGGGGGAGAGGAGACATCCCTGCAGCGCTCGAGGGGTGTTGTCTATGACGCAGGAGCAGAGACCTGCTCCGTGTTTGCAGGAGATGGGTCTGGCAGGGAGTGGGAGGACACGCTGCCAATTAGCCAAGACGGATGGAGCGCGGCTGCCCCTGGAACAGCCTGTCCATCTGCTCTTTGGGTTGCTGCCCTGGTGACATGAGGGACCTGCCAGCAAAAAGGTCCTCAGGTGAGTCCCATCCCCTGCCCTCGCTGCCACGGCACCGCGGAGCTGGTAGAGAGGCCGTTGCGCCGGTCCCTGCCACCGACACCAGGCACAGGGGCTGCAGTGGTCAGCAGGGTCACGGTTTCCCCCTTCCATCCAGCCCTTCAGCGCTGCCGATGAAGGAGGCTCTTTGCATTTTTCCACACAAGACTTGTTCCTTGCAGCTACTGGGACCCTTCGGCATCCTGGCTGGTCTCTGAGAAACTGCTCCTTGTGAAGTGCTCCTTTGGTGAGCACGTGGGGCTGCCCCATGGGAGGGGTCCGTGCTCCTGCCCTGCCACAGCCCCTCACCACCCTTTCCTGGCACCAGCGGGGGCCAGAGTTAAAGACATCTGGGTATGTGCTGCCCATGGAGCTTCTGCAAAGGGGGGTCCTGCCCCACAACCCCTTGGAGCCCTTCAGAGCAGCCAGACACGCACAGATCAGTGCAACCTGTTTGTGTCATCGGCTGAAGGTTCCAAAGGCTTTACATTAGGTCCCTTGCCAAAAGGTTTTTTTAAGGAAAGCAAGCAGCCAGGGGATGCCAGGGGAGTTCCTTGTGGTTTTAAATGCTTGAGAGCAGGTAGCAGAGAGGAGCGAGCAGCAGGCACTGTAAGCAGAGGGAGGTCACCGGTCAGTCCTGCAGGATCTGGTCTGGGACTCGTCCTCTTCAACAGACTCAGAGTGGCAGGAATAGGGATGAGCCAGGAGGTGACAGAGGACAAGCAACACATGGGGAAAACAACCATAACCTCACTTGCACAGTGACGAGCTGGCTGCTCTCTGTCTTTTCCCATAAATGAGCCAAGGCTGTCAAATGAAACTTGCGTGAGGTTCAGGCCCAGGTTCAAAAATATTTGGGTTCAGAAGTAAAGGAGGTGGTTCTACACGTGGATGGGAGATGAACTGTGGAGCTCCTCGGCAGAGCTGTGGGTGCACAAAACTCAGAGGGAACCAAGTGGAGACTGGACAAGTTCCTGGAAGAGAGATCCAGGAATATATAACACACAGGAGAACCCATGGAAATTAAAATAGTTGGGAAGAATTCAATACAGATCTTTCTGGGTTCATGCAGCCCCCCAGCCCTTATCCTTTCTGCCACTGAAACCCTTCCTGGGCCCATGGGAGCTCCTGTGGATGCTGGAGGTTTGCTCCATGGGCTACCCCAGCCTCTGGACTGAGCCGCTGCAGATGCTCTCTGGCATCAACATGGCACCAGACAGGGACCCCCAGCACATCCTTGCTGACCAGCTGCCAGCCGCGTTCACGCCAAGCTCAGCTTCTGAGACAAAGGCTGCTGTATCCCCTTGTGCATCTCCAGGCTGCTACCAGAGAGGTCTTTAATTTGGTTTTAATTAAAACAACTCTTTGCTTTTTCCTTTTTAGAGATGGCTTTCATTCTGTCTGGAGAGCTGAGATTGCCAAGAGCCGGAGCTGCTGCATCAGTGCTGGGCTGGGGGCTTCAGCAGGAGAGTAAGTGCAGGGCACTGGAGCAAAGGAGCAGAAGGAGGGGAGCAGCAGGCAGCTCTAAGGGGACCATGGCTGCTCCGTCCCCTGGAGGCACAGCAATCACAGAGCCCTCCAACCTTGGGTACCGAGGCAGGGATGTGCCAGGCTGGCTCTGTGCTAAACACATTGCTCAGCAGGCTTGCTGGAGAAATAAATCAGCCCCTGATTTACCTGGGAGGACAGATACTTCTTTTCAACTGTTTTTTAATTTGGAATCAATTTCCAGGACCTGCTGTTCATATGTCTCTGAGATAAGGGATCTGTGCTGCTCTTCAGTCAAACAGGATTTTCCTTCTTTTCAGAGCAGCAAAACTGTGCTCTGTAAGTGGATGTTCCAGCTAATGAGGTGTTAAGTGCAGAGAGAATCACAAGTACTTGAGGGCAGATCCAGCTGCTAGCAAAACCAACAATCAACACCAAGATTGTCCTCAACTTCGAGGAACAACTTCAGACAAATAAACTGTCCTAGGGGCAGGATCAATAAAAAATTGGGAAATACAGCCACAAAAATATGGCCATTTGTCATGCTACAGCTGGATTATGTGGGTACATATGTTCCCTTTCCTCAGGCCAGCAGAGGAGCCTGATGACAAGGGGCATGCTTGGAACAGACACAAACAGTGGCTTTCAGCTTGCAGAGCACAACAAGGGACCTACTGGGAACAGCCTCTAGAGCCCTGAAATGCCACAAGTTGCAGAAGAAATGGCCACAGAAGATGTAGCAGATATGTCAGGGAGGTTTAGCGCAGGTATCTGCTTCCCAGGGAGAAGAGACGCTGTTTGGGCTTGAGCTACAAACCCTGCTTCATCATCAACCAGGAGTCTGTAGCAGTGTCTGCAGTGCTGCAGAGGAATAGCTTCAGGGACAACCTTGAAGCCAAATTTATCGTCTGCCCACTTTGTTTGCCTTTGGAGCAACCCAAAATCCCAGCTGCACCCATGCTGAGGAGCTCTGTACTCTGTCCCCCAGCAGCGGAGGGCCCGGCCATCTCCATCTGTCCTCTCCGCGTCGCAGCAGCCTGTTTGCCTCTGTGCAGAGCAGGCAGCCCGGGAACAGCAGGGCCTGCCACCACCTGGCACAAGGACAGAGGGATGCACGGGCAAAGGGAATGCCAGTGTGACACGCTGGGCTTCCCAGTGACCTGGTCTTCAGGATTCTTGCACATCACAGAAACATAAAATCATGAGGGCATTCTCTGAAAGGGACCTCCTCGGTCTTACAGCACGGACACAGGCTCAGCTGGCACATCAGCTGGATGCCAAGGTTAGGGAGAAAGCCTGCAGGGAGGATGAAGATCAGGTGCGGCAGAGCAGTGTGAATGTCCTACAAACGCAATGTCAGGACACAGGGATGTCTAAGCATGGGACACAAGCATGGTGGATGGAGGATCAAAAACATGTGGGTTCCCTCAAAACCTTTGGCAGATATCCTGCTGGCTGGGCATCACCTAGTGGTGCTGAGAGGTCCACAGTACCCTTGGGGCAGGTGGTAGGACACCGTCAGCTCCAAGAACTCACTGAAGGACTGCAGCAATGTAAGGAGACCTGGGGTTGCAGAAAAACCCCTGGAGGGTTTCCAAGACTTGGCCAGACACAGCCACGTCCACCCTGACCTAGTGTTGATGACAGTCCTGTTGCAAGTGGGAGGCTGGACCAGAGCCCCCGCATGGGTTGCCACCACCGCCTCCAGAATTTAGGTGTCTCATGAGCTGACCTGCTCTGAATCATAGAATCATAGAATCACCAAGGTTGGAAAAGACCTGAAAGATCATCCAGTCCAACCGTTCACCTATTATCAATAGCTCCATCTGAACCATGTCCCTCAACACAACATCCAGTCTTTCCTTGAACACACCCAGGGTCGGTGACTCTACCACCTCCCTGGGTACCTCTGGGACACAGGTGCTGGCCTTGCAGCAGGAAAGGGTACAGCTATTTTTCGCAGCACCTAAACCAGTTGCTGTCCCACTGCTGCAGGTGGACAAAGACATTTTCCCTGAGCAAGGCAGCCCCCCCCCCCCAGGCAGCAGGGATTCAAGAGCTGGGAAAAAGGCCCCAGCAGCAGGACCCTCATTGCCATCACAGCACAGGAGAGCTCTTGGCATCAGCTGAGAGAGGTCAGCAGTGGACAGAGCCCTGGAAAGAACACAAAACCGGCAGAAAGCCAGCATCTCCTGCAGCACTGGAGTTTATCTTAAAAATAACAATGGCAGCAGCCCCGCTCTGCTGGAAAATACCTGCGCGGTGCTGGGATCCTGCATCCTCAGGTGCCTAACTGACAGAACTGGGCATCCTTCGGGAGTTGAGCTGTGTTATCTGATGAAGGGGGATTATGCTGTGAAAACTGCTCGTTGGGGATTGTATATTAACAGGATATGCTCGGCTAGTTGACAGGAAGCAATAAAGTAATTTGAAGGAGACTGGGAGAGAGTGTGTGAGTTCCTGCGTCTGTGTTAAATCACGGCACTAGATAAGCAAACAGCAGAGCCCCGGAGCAGAGCGGGAGGAGCGCTGCCAAGAGGGAGTTGGCCAGTGCCAGAAACCTCCAGGAGCTGCCGCCAGTCCAGCTCGAACACGGCGTGGAAACCAGCGGGATTGCGATTGCAACTCTCCCAGCCCCAGCTCGGGGCTCCGGTCTCGCAGCAGGCAGGTCGGTGGGTCCTGTTGCTTGTCACCCCTGCTCTGGACACACGCATGAGTGGACAGAGAGCATCCCTCAGCAGCACAGAGACCTCGGTGCTTGCTCGCAGGAGCCCAGCCCACTGGCCTTTCAGGGGCTCTGGGAAGGAGCGGCTCCTCCCAGCAGATCCAGGCCTGGAGGAGGAAGGGGAGGAGAGCAAGGAGGAGAAAGACGTGCAACTGCACGAAAGGGCTGCGAGAACCGCCGAGTGAAGGGCAAGCCAGAGGCTGCCTTCAGCAACCAGGGGAGCAAGAGGGGCTGTCGAAAAACATCAGGCAGCTTGCGTTCAGCAACTGGCGCAGATTAGAGCACCCTGCTCGGATCTGCCCGGGGGAAGCGATGCCTGCCGCGTGTGTGTCAGCAAGCACAGCACCTGGCACGCCGTCCCTTGCTCAGCCTCCCACGTCCTGCTGGAACCAAATATAGCAAAAATTCACCAGTGTTTTTCGCTTTCATAGAGGCTTTGCTGGCTTCCAGGGGGGGATGTTTGCAGGCCTTCTGATGCAACCTCTGATCCTTTTCAGCAGGGATACACTTCACACCCTGTGTGACTGCCCGGGGAGCTTGCTGCCACGGGATACAAGCTCCACAGGATGTACAAGAGTCTGTCTGCATTTGGTGGAGGTTGAAGACACTGAAAGTGCTCTGTTCAGAATAACAGAAGTAAAAACACCTCGCATCCACTGCCTTCCACCATAGGCAAAAAAAACCAACCCTGACTCTTGAACCTTTTTTGTTGAACCTTTTTTCCCATGTGTTAAGGACTCCTACCTAGGCTGTCAGGCAGGTAACTTCCCTTGGCAATGAATTATGCCAAAAAATGTATCTCCCTCTGGAGCACCCAACACTGCCCTGCTCAGAGACGGTCTCCTGGTGCTCAGAGCACCGGTGCAGCGTGCGTTAGGTACTCCTACATCTGACCAACACGTTCTCCAGGGTCTGAGCACCAGGGAAGTGCTCACAGTCCTGCAGCTCTGCGATGAGGAGGCTTCTCTGGAAGCTGAGGGCATGGTGCAGACAGACACCTACACACATTGGAAAAAAAGTCCCTGACAGCACTTTTCATGAGCACGTTGCTTGCATTTCGTGGGGTATCATGAGCCCTCCCTGCTGGGGAGGCAGTGGTGAAGGGGACAAAGGTGGAGGCACTGGAGGCAGAAATGGTCAGTTAGACTCAGTGAGGTAGGGCCATGTCCACACGTTCTTCTTCTCATTTTTTAACATTGCCTCCCTAATCAAGACATGTTGATCTGGTCCAGCAGTCAGCATGTTCACATGAACCTGTCCCAGGCAGTGGTCACTAGTGTTGGCATTTGTGAGCCCTGGGATGATGCCCTGGGATGATGCAGCCCCTGTCCATGGAGCTGGCTTTCCTCATTTTGAGCCTAAGTCTTGAGGAAACATAAATTTTCCCTCGTGCTCAGTGACCTCCAGCATCTCTGGTCCTCAAAGGAGAGCTCACTACCAAGAGCTGCTAAGCACCACGCAGACTTCCTAAATGTTCCTGAAGCCAAGGCAAGTGCAGGCTCAGCAGGTGGGGTGGAGAAAGTCTCTCCTGTACTGGCCAGGGGATTAGGAGAGGTGGTTGTAAATACAGACGGAAGCCCAGGGGCTGGATGGCAGCAGTGGGGCAGGACGGGGACTGGAGAGCTGTGGGGGGGCCAGTGCTGACCTGTCTTGAGCTCTCTGACCAACAAGGAAGGGCACACCCCAGCAGTTCATTAACATCAGAACTGGGTGTTGCGCTGGGTGCCCACCGAGGGCTCTAAAGCAGCTGCATGATGTCCAGAGCTCTGTCCTCAGTCCATCAGCACGGTTCTGCACTCACACGAGTTGCCTGAGCTTCAGCAGAGCAATGGGCACACAAAAGGCAGCAGAAGTGGTGGAGTCTTTCCCTCCTTGCTCATCCCCCGGGACTCCTGGTTCAATGGACCAGGTATCTGCTGGGTCTCTGTCATCTTCACTGGGAGCTGGAAGAGAGAAAACATTTCCTTCCTCTGACTTCAGCTCTTAATGACCTTGTCATTGGTCATAGCACGTGGTCATAGCACATATCTCCATGGGAGAGAGCAGAACAGAGTGTGTGCGTGGAAGGGGGAGAAAGGTAGCGAAGCCAGCTCTTGGAAAGAAGATGCTTTGCTCTGTGCCTGGGGAAGCACTTCCACTTCCAGAAGACAGGCTCCTCTGCAGGAGAAATGAAACTCATGTTAAGGGAGTTGAGCTGAAGTGAAACAGTTTGTGTGTTTCTCCGCTTCAGGAGCTTTAGAGACACTTGTAGGGGGAAAGGAGGTGGGAATGTGCAGCCTTTGGTGTCTTATTTAGCCTTGCAAAGTGCAGGTTTAGCTGGGGCAAGAGGAACTGCCTAGGGCTAAGTCAGCTTCCTCCTCTGAGAGCAATGGCAGGGGAGCAAGCCAGGGGGCTCTGGCCTCTTCCTGGGGACCAGCGGTGTTGTCATGCATTCAGACAGCATCCCCAGCTCTGAAGTGTAAAGCAGGGCTGACACCTCCTCCTGTGATGGGTCATGGCATCCGGGAGCTCTCAGGGTTGACAGATTGCAAAGAGATAGGTGGACACTTTCTGAGTCGTGTTTGGTAGGTGGGGAGGAGGCACTGCACACAGGCTGAGGGTTTTGATCTCTGACTTCGCTCACTTCACTCCACTGGTCCCACTGCAGTGACGCCAGATCCCCAGCAGAAAGAGTCACCAAGGATGTTCCTGCACCCCTCCTTCCTCCCACGCACCTCACACCATTTTTGGAATAGCCAGGCAGGACAAACACAACTTGTTCTCCCACCTGTGGAAGAGCTGCTCCAGCTGGCTCTTCCAAATGCACCCGGGCCAGCCACAGCTCAGAGTTATCTGATGGTCATGCTCAGCAGCTACACTGAGCCTACTCATGAATCCTTCTCACAGATCTTTCACTCCACAATTTGAATCGACCAGGCTGTGCCGGTGAACCTGCTGGCTAGCTGGATGGTTGCACAGGTAGTCCCCAGGGCCTGAGAGATTACAAGTTCAGGTTACGCATTGCGCAGTCCTTCGCATCGGCATCACTCATCAGACTGGTGTGGGTGGCATATGGTGCCCTCCAGAGAGGCTGTTTATCCTTCATCTTCCTTATCTCCTTCAGCCCGTCACTGTTTGTGTCTCGCACTGTCTCACCCTGGAGAGCTGCACACAGAATGTCTGACCTTCATCACCAGCTTGGCACTAGGAGTTACCCAACCTGCTCATGAGTCATTTCTGCATGCAGCAGAGAACAGCATCCTCCAGATAATGGACATACCGGTTGCTATCCACCTCTGATCACAGGGCTTTGGAGCTCCCCGGGTGGGAAGTAGCTGCCACAGCTTCACCCCTGCATGCTCAGCCAGCCACATGCTTGAAAGCCTCAGGAACCTGATGGAAGTGCCCAAAGCAGCCTCAACCCAACCTTAGGCCCACTCCTGCTCACCTCTCTGCTCCACTCGCTCCTGAAGAGACCTAACACAGCCTGGGGCACCCTGATCCTCTTTGCTTCTCCAGCACTTTGTCCTCCTTCCCTGACATCCCCACCCAGCTGCAGGAAAGAGATGTTCTCCCAGTGCATGACCCAACCACATCACAGCAGAATTGGAAGGGCTCCTGGAGCACTGGCTCCAGGCCACCAGAGAGGAAGGACCACTCCCTGGACTGGATTGACGCCAGGCTAGAAAGAGACACAAGCTGCCTTAGCTGCAGTAATTAAATCCTCAGCCCATGCGAGAGAGAGAACATCACGCCTTCCCCATTCTCTCCGTACTGCTGCGATATGTGCAAGGCACTGCCATCACTAGACAAGCACGTAAGTCTTCCCCACGAGATGCAGAAGACTTAGGCTGGGCTTAGGTTGCCTGGGCTTTGTTCCCTGCTGTGCTCTCCAGAAGTACCCATGTTGGCCTTACCTTCTGGTGCTCACCCGTGTCTGAGCACCGCAGAGCGGCTGCCCTGAGCCTGGGGAAGTGGAGAGCAAATCCATGTTGTAGACTGAGCCAGTTTAGACACATTCTTGTACCCACCAGTGCACAATGCAAAGAGACTTGAGGCTGCAGGACAGGCAGGAGAGAGAAGAGGTCCAAGAGTGCAAACCAGTGAGAGACAGCACCTAGAAGTGGGTATCAACGTGTGTTATTTACTGAGTCACCTTCACTGTCTGCTTCTAGGGAGGGACAGATGGTTTCTCCAGACTGGACTAAAAGTGTTCCTGGCTTTCCCCTGTCTTGGTGAGAAGTTCAAGTCCTGTTAGCTTTGTTCGGTCTCCACAGGAGCTGAAGGCCCTAGTGAACTACAACACAAAAAAGACCTGGACCTGTTGGAGAGAGTCCAGAGGAGAGCCATGAAATTAATCAGAGGGTTGGAGCACCTCCCCTATGAGGACAGGCTGAGAGAGTTGGGGTTGTTCAGCCTGGAGAAGAGAAGGCTCCGAGGAGACTTAATAGCAGCCTTCCAGTACCTGAAGGGGCTACAGGAGAAATGGGGAGGGGCTCTTTATCAGGGGGGTAGTGAGGGGACAAGGGGTAATGGGTATAAGCTGAAAGAGGGTAAATTTAGACTAGACATTAGGAAGAAATTTTTCACTGTGAGAGTGGTGACACTGGAACAGGGTGCCCAGGGAAGCTGTGGATGCCCCATCCCTGGAGGGGTTCAAGGCCAGGCTGGATGAGGCTTTGGTCAACCTGGGCTAGTGGGAGGTGTCCCTGCCCATGGCAGGGGGTGGGAACTTGATGATCTTTAAGGTCCTTTCCAACCCAAATCATTCTGTGATTCTATGAACTAAAGCGCTGCCTTGACAGACATGGGGATTTCCTTCCCCTGCCTGGGGGGCAAGCTGCTGCCCAGTGTCTGCTGTGGCCCCATGCATCGTTCCTCTGGTCCTGACAAGTGCTGGTTTTGAAGAAACATCAGGCAGCTGCTCACACTATGAGAGCAGGATGGTGGATAGGATCCCATCCTTCTGACCTCATCCTCATTAAACATCCCATTACTCCGGCTTCTGAGAGCTGTGTGATGCTGGATGCCCGTGAGCCTGCCTGGACCCCACGAGGCTCCCTAATTCCCCAGGAGCTGCACAGCGGGGCTACGATGCCCCAGCATGGCTCAGCTCACAGGGGACTGAGCATCATCACGAACGCATTGGCATCACAGGGGCCAGGTCACCACCACCCTCCTGCAGTCCCACCAGTTCCCACCAGTTCCCACCAGTTCCCACCAGTCAAGGCGCCATTAAACCCACGGAGGATGTTCCCCCGTGCCCAGGGTGCCAGCATCGCTCTTCTGC
Organism: Syrrhaptes paradoxus; assembly: GCA_013400615.1. Taxonomy (NCBI): domain Eukaryota; kingdom Metazoa; phylum Chordata; class Aves; order Pterocliformes; family Pteroclidae; genus Syrrhaptes; species Syrrhaptes paradoxus. The sequence goes on along the minus strand of VZTO01004784.1, from coordinate 58,165 downwards.
CCAGGGGTACCAGGCTCTCGCACTGCACACCTCGCTCCCCTGAGAAGGCTCCTCCACCCCATTCTCATCTCCAGGGGCCAAGGGGAAGCCAGCACTCACACAGCCCCCACCAAAGCTGCCTTCCCCTCCCCTCCTTAAGCGAGACCCCCTCTCCACAGCATCCGTGGAGCTGCATTTACCGCCGGGCTCTGCAGTGGCGTGCCACGGCCTTTCTTCCTTTTCATCCTTTTCTCACTCCCTGAATGCGTTTCGCTTGCTTTGGCGGCGTGGGGCAGGGAGAGCCCCTTTCCCCCCGCTCGCTCCCGGGGATCCCCCCCCGGCAGATGGGACCGGGATATGAATGTGCACACAGCGAAGCCCCTAAGAGGATTTGCTGGTGCCCCTTTCATTGCGAGCCTTTGTGTGCTGCTCCGCTGCGGTGGGACGCCCCCGAGTTCTCCCCCGGCTTCTCTCTCTTCCACTCCAGAAGAAAAGAAAGTGCCTATAAAGGCCTTGTTTGTCCGACTTGTTTGAGGGGACCATATTGCTGTAGGTGCCGGGGGTCCTGGCGTGACAGCGTCGCCCCTTTGAGAAAGGGTGACGTGCGGCTCCCTCCTGGGAGGGTCCGAGCGGGCGGCTTAGCCAGGCGCTGGGAAAAAAGGTTTCAGTTGCATTTCAATGTCCATTGAACCCTGAATCCCCGGCGATGGTTTTTCCAGGGGCTCTGCAGACAGACAAAGCCACCGAGGCGGAGGCTAGGAAGATGCTGCGGGTCCGGCGGTGGTGGGAGGACCTGCTAGCCCCCCCAAAATCCCATCCGGGAGAGCCGAGCAGGGCCGGCAATGTTGCTTTTCCTATGACATCTAGTGGTAAAGCCGGGGAAGGAGGAAAATGTCGGCTGGTTTTTCCTGGCCCGAGCGCGATTGTCTCCTGCTGCGGCATTTTGCCCTTTGTATTGCAGCAGACAGTCCCCAGTTAGGAGGGAGGCAAAACCAAGCTGCACAATAGCCTCAGCAGCTCAAAGATGTCAAACAGTCCACCCCGAAACGTGCCCTCGCCCTGTGCCTTGCCTTGGATTTTCAGGGCGTACAACAGGCCCTAAAGCATCCGTCTGGGCTGGAAATGGAAGTACGCACAAGCATACCTATCACCCTTCTCACTCCGGTCTGTGCTCCAACACGTCCCCTTGTTTGCTTGCCAGCTGCTCAGAGGCAGGTATAAGACATACATGTCGGGCCCAGGAACAGTTCCAGTCGAGTGTAGCGCACGCACCGTGTCTCATAAAGCAGCGAAATGTTTGCACTGGCCAGAGGCGGAGTGACCACACACCATGATCTGTGGCTCTAAGGATGCTTGCGGGGTGCCTCGCCTGAGCTAAGGTGGCCCCCAAGCTTTCATGGTCCTGGTGGGGGGGGGCGGTAACAGGCTCGCTGAGACTGAATAACAGCCTGGGCTGCTCACTGTTTAACCAGACGGTGTTACAGTGTTGGCAAGCGCTCCAACACCTTACCAGACACTGAAAAACCCACCCCAGAGAGCACACACGGGAGGTTAATCATTAATGTCTCCACTACAGGGTTTCAGTGCGATTTCTGACCACTTATGACACACCTGAGCATCCGCATTGCTGGATCATGAGCTGCCTGTAGCTGGTGGACGTCATCCCAGGGACTGCCGAGCTTAAATCCTCTTTTGCACAGCCTGGCTCCTGCAGCAGGTCAACTCGACTGCTCAAACAGGGCACGCAGGAAGGATGCGCCTGCAGATGCATCAGGGCGTGCAGACATAGAATCATAGAATCATAGGATGGCCTGGGTTGTAAAGGACCTTAAAGATCATTTAGTTTCAACCCCCCCTGCTGTGGGCAGGGCTGCCAACCACTAGCCCAGGTTGCCCAAAGCCTCATCCAGCCTGGCCTTGAACCCCTCCAGGGATGGGGCATCCACAGCTGCTCTGGGCACCCTGGGCCACTGCCTCACCACCCTCTGCCTGAAAAATTTCTGCCTAATATCCAACCTAAATGTCCCCTCTCAGTTTAAAACCATTCCCCCTCGTCCTGTCACTATCAACCCCTGTAAACAATTGTTCCCCCTCCTGTTTACAGGCTCCCTTCAAGGCTGCAATGAGGTCTCCCTGGAGCCGTCTCTTCTCCAAGCTACAAGCTACAAGCTCTTCTCCAGGGACATCAGGACCACACTGACAGTGTGAGGAAGAGACCAGGAGTAAGGATGAAGGAGGGTGCGTTGGTGGTCCTGCAGACAGGCGGAGCAGCTGTAACCCCCACCGAAGCTCGCAGGCTGTGCCGAGAAGCTGTGCCAAGCAGTTGTGCTGTGCTGCGAGCGGCGAGACACGCAGCTGAACCCGGCTTATTGGGATGGAGGTTGATCTTCCACTGCTGGAAATTGCCGGAGGAAGCCTCGGGGGGCACTGCCTGTCTCCTCTGACATTTACTTCAGTCTCTCTGAGCACTCCTAGACACAAGCGATGTTGCAGCAAAATTATGGTCAAGGGAAAAACTTGAACACTTACTAAGCAATGCAAGTAGGGGAAGTGGTGGTTATTTGACAGCACCCACGTTTTAATGCTGGCAGGAAAAAAATGAGCAAAACCCAGAACAACACAAGCTGCATTTAAAAAATAAATACATCGAATCCAGGATCAGAAACTAAAATGTGTTATTAATAAATAAGTGATGCTTCTGTCTGCGTGGGGTCAGGGTGCTCGGATGCTCTAGTAGAGACCCTTGGGGTCATGAACGCACAATATTCAGACACATCCAATGTTCTGTAACGCATTTTCCTGGTGGTACAAGAAAACAAGGGAAAAGGCTGAAAATGGAGAAGGAGCTACACAAAACCCTGATGGGAGCTATAGGATGATGAGGAAGTTTGCCTGAAGGAGCAGAACAAGCTTCCTGGATAACCCCCAGCCCACCTCTCCCTTCTCGGTTGTGTTCTGCATCCTCCCCTGAGGTCCCAGCCTGGCAAACAGCAGGAGCATCTGTCTCCATTGCCCTTTGGGACAATCCTTGGCGGATGCATGTTGGGGTTGTGAAGGCAGAAGGGTGCTACACCATTTCACAAACTCCTCTGGCATTTGTTTTTCCTTCAATAAGGCTTTTCTTTCCCCTCTTTTCTGCTCAGTGAGGATGCAGGTCCTCCTTTGAATCCAAACAAAATAGGCACGAAATGCTGTCGGCAAAACACTGTGTAGCTTGAGCTCCTGGGACTTGTTTTCAGCAAGCCTGAGCTGGAGCTGGAGACCAAAGGACCAAAGCAGAAATACCAGGACCCACACCAAGCATGGGGACAGCGTTAGAGCGGTTGTGGTGGATCCACATGGATGCTGGAAAGAGACATGACCACCTACTCCTGGTGGTCCAGCCTGCCCCAGGAGACCATCTGGGACTGGGAAGAGCCATCTGATCCTTGCCTTTCTCCACTGCACCCAGAGTGGCCCATGCTGTCCCCTCACCCTGAANCCATCTGATCCTTGCCTTTCTCCAGGGAGCTCTTCTATGTGCAGGGCCAGCGCCCAGGGTGGGGCGGATGCACCCAGCACTGCACGCAGAGTGGCCCACGCTGTCCCCTCACCCTGAGGGACCCTGATCCACTGCAGGCAGCTGGGGGCCCCGGCAGGACCACTCTGCAGCTAGGCAGAGCTCAGGTATCATCACAAGAACAGAGTCCAGGTCTCAGTGGATGCTGGGGGCTTCCCACTGCTGGTGCTTGGTACTGTTAACTGGGGGGTCTCCAGGAGCCAAAACTCTGCACAAAACCCTCCCGTTCCCAGGGCCTGACCCTCTCCACTCAGCCCTCCCGGCCATCTGCAGGCTGCAGGGATGGATCCATGGCCCAGGGTCCCCTTGCACAGCAGCAGACATCGTGCGGTCCATGGCGGGTGTGTGTCTCCAGCCCAGCACTGCTGGCTCGAGCCGCTCGCTCAGGGGTGTGTGGGGCTGCCCGGCTCCCTCCCAGCTTGTCTGGAAGTGCCGCTGATGACCCGCTGCTGTTCCCGTCTCCTTGGTGACTGCACATGCCAGAATCCCCAGACAAAAGCTCTCCTGGCACATAATGGGAACAGAAGGGAGCACTGGGCAGCGGCATTCAGACCTTGGGGGGCTGCTTTCCGAGCCCCCACCCTAGGGCTCCAGCCCCTGCTCTTTCCGAGTCATCCAGGACTGCAGACTCGCAGATAATCCCCGTTCAAAAACCAGATGGGTATTCCAGGTATGTGTCCGTGCGTGTTGTGTGCATTTCCCCGGGGACCCTTCTGCGGTATACAGCAGCCCTCGTGAGGCTGCACATGGCAGTGTCTCGCTGTGCTGTGGGCTTCTAGCTGTCTTGCTTGCTTTTTTATTTTTTTTCCCCTCTGCATGGAAATGCAAGATTTAGGGCAGCGGGAGGCTGTCGAGAGCAATCCTGGACTCTTCCATCCCAGTACCGACTGCCCAGCCTGCTGGTGCATTGCTCTCACGCTGCATGCTCCAAGGGTGCTGTGCTACGCGAGGTGTTTGTGTGGTCTGTATTTGTTTGCGTACGCCTGCTACGTGCCTTGGGTATTAATGCACGTGAGCCTCTGACTCGCGTCATGTGAGGCACACGGCCACATATGTGACAAGGACGGGGCTTGTCTCACAGCCTCACCTAGGCTGAGATCGCGGCTCGTCTTCCTGGCGTGTACTGCAAAATGAGGGCTGGAACCCACATACCTGTGTGCTGGGGCTGGTAGGAGAGGGTACGTAACACAGCAGGGTCTGTTCCTCCCTGTGGGGAAACTGAGGCATTCAGGGACATCAGTGATTTGTCCCCAGTCACTCCCAGTAGCCAGTAGTGGAAGAAAAACAAAAAGTCTGTCTTTTGTTTTTCTTGCAAAACACAGAAAATCTCTGGAGAGGAGAGCGGGGCTATGTGGGGCTCTCCCACACTCCCGTTGTCACATCTCCAGCGCTGGTTTTGGGGTTTTGCCAACAGCCCCATCCTGCATCACGGCAGAGAGGATCCCCAGCACGGCACCCAGTCTCACCACTCTGCAACCACAGGGGAGCCTGTGTTCCCCAGGCTGGGGGGACAAACCCAAGCTCATTGGGATGCATCCCCCAAGGGGTTAAGGACAGGCACCGGGACAGGCAGGACCCAGCCGTGCTGCCAGCAGACTCTCCTCCATCCCCTTCTCCTGCTGCTCCCTGCAAGGGCGGAGGCTGGGGGAGATGCTGCTCGGGTGCGGGCAGGCGTTGGGCAGCGGGAGGGCGGGAGGCAGTGGGAAGCGGAGCGGAAGGAGCTGGGCCCGACGTCGAGGCGAGCTGTGCCTGGAGCTGAAGGCGGCCAGGCTCCCCATCCCCGCACATCCCCATGGAAACCTCGGCCCCCGCCTCACGCCAGCACCGATTGTAGGTCACCGATGGCCGCGCTGGTCCAAGCGGTCTCCCACGGGGACAAAGCGGCTCTCTGCCACTGATACCGAAATCCAAAATACATCACCACCCAGGGCCAGGGGCTGGGGCTGCAAAAGCTGCAAAGGGGCAAGAGGTTGAGCTCGTCCCACCACCCTGGCTACGTGTACCCCCCACCGCAGGGTTAGGGATTCCCGAGCATCCTCTCCCCTGGCACTATCTCTGCGTCCTCCATCCAGCCCCTGGGTTTCGTGGGGTGCCTGTCCGTGGGGTGCTGCAGCAGCAGGATGGCACCACCCCACAACCCATCACCGCCGGTCCTTCCCCTCCTGCGCTCCCTTCCCTGCATGAGTCTCCTGAATGCTCCATTTGAAGCTAATTCCGGCTGAAATCTGGTTTGCTTTCCAACGTTGCTGCTTTAAATTGGAGAGATTGACCTTGTAGCAGGAGGTGACATGCAGATGCACATCAGCAGCCCGTCAGAGCGGGCGGCGGGGGCTGGGGGGGTTGCAGAGCC
>VZTO01004784.1:0-51045 GCA_013400615.1 Syrrhaptes paradoxus | reverse complement strand
GGGAGCCTGTGTTCCCCAGGCTGGGGGGACAAACCTGAGCTCATTGGGATGCATCCCCCAAGGGGTTAAGGACAGGCACCGGGACAGGCAGGACCCAGCCGTGCTGCCAGCAGACTCTCCTCCATCCCCTTCTCCTGCTGCTCCCTGCAAGGGCGGAGGCTGGGGGAGATGCTGCTCGGGTGCGGGCAGGCGTTGGGCAGCGGGAGGGCGGGAGGCAGTGGGAAGCGGAGCGGAAGGAGCTGGGCCCGACGTCGAGGCGAGCTGTGCCTGGAGCTGAAGGCGGCCAGGCTCCCCATCCCCGCACATCCCCATGGAAACCTCGGCCCCCGCCTCACGCCAGCACCGATTGTAGGTCACCGATGGCCGCGCTGGTCCAAGCGGCCTCCCACGGGGACAAAGCGTCTCTCTGCCACTGATACCGAAATCCAAAATACATCACCACCCAGGGCCAGGGGCTGGGGCTGCAAAAGCTGCAAAGGGGCAAGAGGTTGAGCTCGTCCCACCACCCTGGCTACGTGTACCCCCCACCGCAGGGTTAGGGATTCCCGAGCATCCTCTCCCCTGGCACTATCTCTGCGTCCTCCATCCAGCCCCTGGGTTTCGTGGGGTGCCCGGCCATGGGGTGCTGCAGCAGCGGGATGGCACCACCCCACAACCTAGCATCTCAGGTCCTTCCCCTCCTGCGCTCCCTTCCCTGCATGAGTCTCCTGAATGCTCCATTTGAAGCTAATTCCGGCTGAAATCTGGTTTGCTTTCCAACGTTGCTGCTTTAAATTGGAGAGATTGACCTTGTAGCAGGAGGTGACATGCAGATGCACATCAGCAGCCCGTCAGAGCGGGCGGCGGGGGCTGGGGGGGTTGCAGAGCCGCCTCGGGGACAGGCCAACTATTTTATGAGTAATTTAATATCTGGAACACAGACTTTTCACTCCCAGAGATCTGCTGGGGAAAGAAAGAGCCTTTCTGCAGCCCCGCGAAGGCTGTTCCTCATAAGGAGGCAGAGCAGAAAAAACAGGGCTGGGACTTAACCCCTTGGTGGCCAGCCCGGAGCAGAGGCTCCGCAGCTCAGAGGGGCCAGGAAAGGCAGGAATTCCCTGCCCAGCTCCAAGTGGGAGACAAGCCAGGCTGTGTTGCTCCAGGCAAAAGAAACAATTGCTCCTTCCCATTCAAATTCAAATCCAAGCCTGTGTGAGGATGGGGGAAACAAACTTCTCAAAAGCCCTGAGGTTAGGTTTGGGATAGGAGGCTAAACAGCAGAGGCAGATTCCTGCTGTATCGAACCCCGTCCTGCTGAGGTTATAACCAGTCCCATCCTCCAGCAGAGCCAGTGCGCCCAGGGGCTCCGAGCAGGGGGCTGCTGCCCTGCTGGCAATGAAGCAACTGCCTGTGGCCTCAGTCCCCACCTGACCTGAGCTGGTCCTGCTATGTCCCATCAGTGTCTGCAACCCTCACAGCACCCACAGTCCGGTGACTGCCCCAGGAACGCCTCTGACCAGAGCACAGCATCGTGGCACAGCGCTGAACCCCTGCAGCGTTTACCATATGCCTCCTGTTAGATATTACAGTTTAGGGAAAGGGAGGAAAGGAAGAAGACTAAAAAAATGCAACATTCCCCTCCACAGCCCTGCCCAAGGGCGGAGAAGAGGGTGGGGAGCAGCCGCCAGCTCCGAAGCAGCGACTGTGCCTTGGTGCTGGGAGGCTGAAGGGAAGGAAACACTCGTGGGCTGTTCAGGAGCCAGCTGCTGGCGGGGGAGAAGCATCCCTGCATCCAGGAGCAACACCGTGGGCAGAGGGCTGCTAGGCAGGGCTTGCGTGGGAGGCTGCACTACGTAGCCTCTAGGAGACCCTGCGGGGCAGCGTGGCTGTGTGATGGGCCAGCAAGGACTGAGGCCAGACAGGGTTGGTTTAGGAAGGGATCGTCCTTGGGTAGCAGGTACTGGGAACTGACGGCTCAGCACAAACAGATCAGCACCTTTGCAAGTGCCACAGTGTTAGCGATGTCACACCAAACCGCGGGACCAGCGTTCTTGGCTCAGTCTTACCAACAAACAGCACGACCCTGCTTTGATCTCTCCAGTTCAGCTTCACTTGCCACGAATACCAATAGGAACTCAGCATGCTCCACCATCAGATCCTGCCAGAGTCCTGCTTACACCTGGACGGGAGCTTCGGCATGGAGAAAACCCCCAGAACCCAGCTAGATGATGCAGGAGAAACCTCTGTGTGATATTCGTGCTGATCCCTGTTGCTATGTGCCTTGAAATAGGAAGATTTTATTTTCAAATCCTGACAGCTCTCTACCAGTGTCTTTGCACATCAGAGGATTTGCTCCAATGGAGCTGTGGATGAAAGCAGTGTCCCGTTGCAGGGAGTCCCCAGAAAGTGACCCTAACACTTGCTGCTGTTTGGTGTCACTGGACACCTTCATCTGGTACGTGATGGGGCAGGGTGACCGGGTGACACGGCTGTGCTCCTGGTCAGCTCTCTGTCCCGCTCAGCTCACTGACTCCAGCACTGGGAGACCAAAGCACCCCACTGCTGCTTTGCTGCAGCTGGGCAAAACTCTTACAACCCTAAAACTCCTGCTCTGAAGTCACCTGGAAACACCATCCGCCTCAACTTCTACCAGAGAATCTACTGAGCATCTGCTGGCCTCTCTCTGGGCACATCCCAGACCTTGGGGCAGCCTGACGTTACAGATGAGGGTCGCAGCACCACCTGGTGAAGCTTTACAGCTTAGCTCTGGCTTGGCCATGAGGAAGCGCTGCTGCTCCCATTTCACCTGTGGTGCCATTGAACTGAAAAGAAAAATCAAAAGAAACAGAAGAGGAGCAGAACATGCATGTCAGGGCAGGTCTGCAGAGAGAATGCACAGAGCAGACTGAGCATGCAGAGAGTGGAGTGAGCGTGCAGTGTGCGTGCACGCAGAGCAGCCAGTATGTGCGCAGAGCGGGCTGAGTGTGCACAGCATGAGTGCGCACAGAGCAGTATGTGCACAGAGCGGGCTGAGTGTGCACAGCATGAGTGTGTGCACAGAGCAGTACGTGCACAGAGCAGGCTGAGCATGCACAGCATGAGTGTGCACAGAGCAGTACGTGCACAGAGCAGGCTGAGCATGCACAGCATGAGTGTGCACAGAGCAGTATGTGCACAGAGCGGGGTGAGGGTCCACAGCATGAGTGGGCAGAGAGCAGTATGTGCACAGAGTGGGCTGAGCGGGTGGAGCAAGAGTGTGCACAGAGCAGTATGTGCACCGAGCGGGCTGAGCGTGTGNTGCACAGAGTGGGCTGAGCGTGCACAGCATGAGTGTGTGCACAGAGCAGTATGTGCACCGAGCAGGCTGAGTGTGCACAGCATGAGTGTGCACAGAGCAGTATGTGCACAGAGCGGGGTGAAGTGCATGGGTGTGTAGTGCAAGAGTGTACTGAGCAGCTGGGAGCTGCTCACAGAGCAGGGTGAGTGTGCATGTATGCACAAAGCAGAAAGTGTGTGCACAGTGAGGTGATTGTGCACAGTATGAGCATGCAAAGAGCTGTGAGTAGGTGCACAGAGTGGGCTGAGCATGCATGTGTGCATAGTACGAGCATGCACAGAGCAGCAAATGTGTGCACAATGGGGTGAGTGTGCACATACACACAGTATGAGCGTGCACAGAGCAGCAAGGACGTGCACAGAGCAAGGTGAGTGTGTGCACGTGTGCACAGCGTGAGTGTGCATAGAGCAGTGAGCATGCACACAGCAGGGTGAGTGTGCATGGATGCACAGTGTGAGCATGCACTGAGCAGCAAGTTTGTGCACAGAGCAGGATGCATGTGCACGTGTGCACAGTGTGAGCACGCCCAGACTGGTGTGTGCACAGGGACAGCACATGCAGGGCAGAGCAAGCATGCAGCGAGCACTGGGGCAGCTCCGTCAGGTCCCAGGTGAGAACAAAACCTCCAAATCTATTCAGTGGGTGCAGATGTTACCAGGTGAAAGTTTGGCAGGTGCCACGTGCTCATAGGCAAGATGTAAAGAATTAATTAAAGATGCAAATTGGTTCTTCCCCTGTGAGACAGTGAATGTGGAGCTTCCCCTGTCCGGTGGCCTCAGCACCACGCTGCACCTGACTCTGCAACAGGTTTCTCTCCAACTCTTGTGTTAATAATGGTTGTGCTGTTCCAAGATTGCTTTGTTTTGCATGGAATAATTAATTCTGTAGCACTGTGCAGGGCAGGGGAGGTTTGAGAGCAGGGCTGCAGCAGTCCTGCCTTTCCTGGGCAACATCAAGCAGGGAACGTGTGACTGGCAGCACAGCACCTCGCTACCCACGGCGGGTTTGATTTTTCTTGCTGTGGCTCTGAGCACCACTGAGGGTCTTGCAGGGGGTTTCTCCCGCAGGGCAGCAGTCCAGGCTCCTGCTGTGGATGGTCCCGTGGGAGGGGGAACCTGCATTTTGGCTCTGGCCTCAGTGAGTGCTGGGGTAACTCGAGAGGTGGGGGTCCCCTCCGGCTGCCCCAGGGTGGAGGACTGGGGTTTCAGGGCTTCCTGCAGGGTCAGAAACCCACCACCCGCACTGAGCATCCCTGGAAGAACTGAGTGGTGGTGTTTCATGGGCCACCAGCCGCCCCAGCTGTGCATGGCCCTCTGGCCCCCTTTTCTCATCCCTTTTGGATACCTGAGGGGTGTGCTGCCCCATGGCCCGTGCAGTGGCAGCTTCGGGGAGCAGACAGCTACTGTCCCCTGGAGCTAGTGCCTGAGATGGCATTGGCAGGCACCGGGTGAGACCCACGGGAGGAAGCGTCACCCTGGGCACCTCTGTTTTGCAGCTGCATTAAGCACAGCGAGCTGTACTTTAGAGACAGTTGGTACCTGCACCACGCTCTGACTCTCTCCAGGTACAGCCAAGACCCTAGAAACCCTTTGGCTTTTGCTGGGGTTAGGTCAGAAGAAGTTAAAGTTTTAAAAATAAAACTAGCTCTACTCTGGAGAGGGTCCTGACAAAGACCTTTTCAAAAATCCAAAATGACTATATCAATTATTTGGAAAGGCAGAAATCTTCAACTTGCTGTCCACCAGCATCCCAGATCCCTTCCTGCAAAGCCTGTCCTATTGCAAGGGGTTATCCCACGCCAGAGGAAGGACTTTGCATTTGTCTCCGTTAAATGTCAGTTGGTTCCTGACAGCTCATTTCTCCAGCCTGTCAAGGCTCTTTGAATGGCAGCCCTGTCCTCCAGTGTTTCGGCTGCGCCTCATTTTGGTGTCTCCAGCAGCCCTGCTGAGGGTTCAGGAGACGTAGCTGGTGTCCACCGATCAGTCTCTGTTTTGGGGTCAAATTCCCGTTCTGTGACCCCGTTTTCTTTGGGCTGCTGTGACTCCAGCTGCAAAGTGGCATGAGCATTACAGCTGCATTTTAGAAGCAGCCCAGTGCTCCTGCCCAGCGAGGGCTTTGGGATGCAACGCCAAACATCTCTGCTCCGACTTTCTGAAAGGAGATAGAAGTCTGGGGACACGGAGTGGCTGCACTCCTGGGGACAGGAGCCACACATTTTATTGGGGGAAGGACAAAGCAGTGACATGGTGAGAACGAAACATTAACCCAGGGTCACAAGAGGCGGCACTAATCCTGCCCAGCGCATCCTCCCAGACCGTAGGGGCGAGGCAGAGCTGAGCCTCACGCTCCTGCCCAGTCCCCGAGCTCTGCCCTCCGGGCCAGGGGCACAGGGATGCTGCTGCTGCGAGGTGAGGCTGAGCCAGTCTCCAGTGCCATCTGCCGGCAAAGCATCCCGGAGCCTTCAAACCGGCTGCACCAGTGCCAGCACTGGGCTGCACTGGGGCAGGAGGTACCTGTGCCACCCAGCGCTGTGGGGCCCTGGACCCACAGGCAAACCCTGAGAGCTTCGTGGCAATGCTCCATACAAGCCAGTCCATATCCCATCCCCCCACCCCCCCTGCCCCCAAAGACTCTTTATCATCATCCCCTTCATCCAGCCCCTTTGAAATCTCAGACCCCCACAAAAATTCTCCTTTTCAGTGTCCTGAGTGCCCCCTGTACACCCCCTGGGCTTCACACCCCTCAGCTGCCAACAGCTGGGCTGGGGGCTGCAGGCAACCTGCCCACCCAGGAACAGCGCTGGATTGTCACCTGTCCCAGGGACAGGGACATCATTGGGGTCCTCAGCTCCTATTAATCTGCAGGTCCTTGGGTCCACCAGCCCTGCTGTTGCTAAAGGCATCTCTGGGAGGGCTTGGCTGTGCTGTAGGACTTGTTGTTCCTCTGCAGGGTTATGGGGCTGCTCTGGACCCTCCCCAGCTGCCCCAGGGACTGGCCATGTGCCCCACACTTCCATCATGGCATCGAGCTTTAGCTTCCCCATGTACACCTGACTCATCACAAGCTTTGACAAACTTCCGTGGATATTATTTGTCACTACCACCCCAAAAGAAAGTCTAAGAGAGGTTGGTGTCCCCACATCCTACCAGCCTCAAGACTCTCCAGTACAGCAACAGCTCCAGCATCTCCCCATCTACCACCAGTTCCCAGTGGCCTCAATTTTCCCACTATGTCACCTGCCCTGCCTCCTGCTAGAGACCAAGCTTCCTCTCTGTGTTTTTCTAACCCTGGGCTGGGGCTTTCTCTGCGTGGCTCTGGAAGGAGATGATGCTCAGCATGGTCTGCAGCAGGAACTGCCTGAATTTCCTGGCTCTGCTCAGCAGTCATGAGATGCTAATGAGCCTAGGCAGCACCCAGGGGTGCGGGAGGTAATGTCCCGGGTATCTGGGCACTATTCAGGGGGAAGGAGGCAAATCCTAGGCAGGAAAGAACCATCAGCACAAGGAGCTGTCATTTAATGTGCAAGACTGGTAGCAACGCACTTTGGGCACCAAATCTGGAGCAAAGAGTCATTTCCAGTGGAGTCCTCAGCCCTGCAGGGGACAGCCAGCAGAATAAGAAGCGCTGCAGAGAGATACCTTCAGCCAGCTAAGCCTTGGGGAAGATAAGGAAGCCAGAGAAGATGCTATCGGACCCCTCAATTGCCACCAGGGAGTTCTTCTCTGTTGGCTCCAGCCAGACAGACTCGTTCGCTGCCACCTTGAGGACCACACCACCCGTGGTGACCTGGAAGCTGTTGTGCACATAGTCGCAGAAGGTCACCACCTTCTTAGCCTTGCTGCCACCCTGACCCTTTTTCACACTGAGGCACAGGTTGCCCCTGGAGGTGACGTGGTAGGTGAAGTAGTAGATGCCCGGGATGTGGCAGATGAAGCGGCCGTACCGGTTCTCGTAGTGGCCCTTCTCGTTGGTGATGATGTGGTTGAAGCGGATGGGCTGGTCCCGGCGTGGGTAGGAGCTGATGGTCCTGGCAGCAGAGAAGGCAGACTTGAGGGTGGCCTTGTAGTCACCAGAGTCCCCCTGAGGGCCAGGGGGTCCCATGGGACCTGGTAATCCCTTTGAACCTGGTGGGCCCCTGGGGCCAACCTTCCCAGGGTAGCCCGGCTCTCCTGGGTCTCCCTTCTCCCCCCTGTCTCCTTCATGCTCCACTTGGCCCGGGGGACCTAGAAAGCAGGAGGAGAGTCAGTGTGGTTGCATCCGAGCCCCACAAGTCTGCAGAGGGGGCACTGGGAAGGAAACCACCGGTACCTGAACTGGGGTGTGGGTCAACGCAGACCCCTGCCCACCTGGCAGGGGTGACACCCCTTGCTCTCTTGCACCCTCCCTCCCCAGGTTCCTCAGGGTGCTTCGGTCTGTCCAGCCCCTTGTGTCCCCAAACATCACCCCCACCTGAGAACACCCCAGAGGGACTAGTGGAAAATGGATTGCTTTCCCAGGACCATATGCCAGCACTGCCTTTTCTGCTCTCAATATTCACAAGATGATGTTTTCCCCACCTCTGCAGCCTCCTCCTTACCTCGCTCGCCCTTTAGGCCATTGTCCCCGTCTCTGCCATTGCTGCCAGGCTGTCCTGGTGACCCTGGGATGCCTGGGATGGTGCCATAGGTCTTGCAGAGTGTGGCACTTGCAAGCTGCCCTCCAGCCAGGAAGATCAGCATTGCCCACATAGTCTGCATCTGCTGGAGCACAGAAGGGTGTCAAGGGGCTTGCCTTGGGCAGTGGGAGGGATGGGGAAGCAGCGTCCTGCTGCAGAGGCGAATCCCACTCTCTTGATGACCTTGGAGGGACCAGCCCCTCTGGGCATGGGAGACATTATCCGTCTCACTCTTAAATTGCCAGCTTACAAGTGCCCAGAGCTTCAGACGCATGAACATCTGGGGACAGGTTAACCTGTCCTGGAGGTCTGATGCCCAGCTCGGCCATGCTGCTGGCACGGACATGTGCTGCAGGTCCCTACTGCTCTGAGTCCCCACTGCTCCCTCCATCCCATCTTAGGACCACACCTTTAGGGTGAAATCCTTCCCCAGGCCAGAGCAGTTTCATCATCTGCAAGGGGATAGCTCTTGCTTTCCACTAGCATATTCGAGGGACAGCTTTAGTCCTTGCAGATGGCAATGAAATCTCCAAACCCACCCTCCTGATCCTTGTAGGTTCCTGTTGTGTCCTGCCACACACCTGCTTCATCCCAGGAACATTTCTGTATCTAACCAGTCTTACTGGACAGTCATTTGGGCTTCTAGTCCCTGGGGTCCCATCTTCCCTCTGCCCTCCCTGCATCCCACAGCTCAGCTCCCTCCCACAGCTCCAGGTGCAGGTGCGTGTGTGGTAAGCACTGGGCATTTGGGGGCTGTATCCAGACATCACATCACCACCCCAAAAGTCTCTGGCCTCAGGTGGACTTTCCCAGCACTGAAACTTGTGTCAGCAAGAACAGAGGTTGGTGAGTTGGATCCTTCAGCCACAGCAGCTCTGGTTTGGGTGCAGCAGGTACAAGGACCGATCCACAGGCTCCCAGCCCAGGTCCAGGCAGATGACAAGAGCATCTCAGGGCAGGAGAGCACCCCCAGGGCACCTCTCAGACTGGTGCTCAGTCCCTGATCACCGCTCTGGGCCTTTGCCATCTTCCTTCCCACATCCCCCTTCCCCCAGATGGAGCAGGAGAAGTCAGGGTCCCACCAGTGATCTCCAGCACCCCCATCCCAGCAGCCTCCTTTCTGTTCTGCCCCAAGCCACAGCAAAGTGCCAGTGATGCAGGGGGTGGCTGTCACCCTGGTGCTGCCGGGTTCCCCGCGTGCTCCTACCTGCAGGGGAGATCCAGGGCTCAGCCTTGCTGGTGTCTTGCTCTTACCTTGAGCTTCTTCTTGCACAGATGGGGAGATGGAGTAGGACCCACCAACGTCCTGCTTGGAAATAACAGTGAGGAGAAGCAGAAGTTTGCTGCAAGGGTTATTATGAAAGGATCTGGGCCAGATCCCTTTTTTATCTTTAGCTCCTACTCTTCCTTCAGTGGCACTTTCATATTCACCAGAAATGCTGTCTGTCAGCTCAGCAGAACATGCTGTTCCCCAAAGGCACCTTGGGTCCCCCCAGGCATCTAGCTCCGGCCCCAGGGAGCAGAGGGATGTCTGCTCTGCTCTACAGGGTCCCTGGGTCCTGCTCAGGTATGCTTGCTCCAGGGAATGCTGTCTGAGCTCCAGACAAGTTTGGGGTAGCCCCTCAGGACTGCAGAAATGTGTGTGCACTTAGTCAGGCTCCACACACACCCAGCTCTGCTGGGAGGTACCGGCAGGCCCAGAGGATGCTACAGGGTCTCAGCATCCCTCACCTTGAGTCTGTCCCGCAGGCTCTGCTAAATGTGGTGGCTGGGAAGTGATTTCACCCTGCAGTAAGAACATTTCCAATCCTGCTTTCTGCTGATGCCTTGTGGAGGTGAAGCACCAGAGGTTCGAGGTGGATAACCTCCTTTTCCACTGCACAGTGCGTGCACCAGGAGGAATCTCCATTGGGTCTGGTGGGCTCTGTAGCCTCCACAGCCACGAGCTCCTTTGGTCTGGCTGAAGGAAGCCGGTGATCCCCCACCGTGTCCCTGGTGAGGCTGTGGTCCTGGGGATGTCCCAGCCACTGGAGGCATGGCAGTGAGGTTTGCTGTGTGGTCTGTGGCCCTCTGCAGCTGAATTGCATCTGCTTGGAGGAGCAGGGGAGTATCAGGGCCCCTGTCTGGAGTGGTCTTGGTCCCTCCTGGGTGGGGGCTGTGTGCATGGACATGGGAACTGTCCCCTTCCTGCAGTCAGTGCAGCTGGGGGTCCTAACGCGCCGAGCAGAGCCAGGGTTGTGAATGGTGCGTGGTGCTCACCGGTGCTGAGCACAGCCGAGCCAGCGAGGGCTCAGGGATGTTCTGATGCCACACAGACATCCAGATGTCATGCACACCGACACACACACGTGTGCACGCCACATGCATCTGGCCACACGTGGGCTCCTCCTGAAGAAAGGCAAGTTGTGGAGGAAAAAACATGCTACACCAGGCACATGGGGAGGGTTTTATTAACACTTTCCACAGCCAGGTCATGGCAAAGGTGCTGCAGCAAGCCTGCTCCAGGACACCTGGCTGTCCATGGGGCAACCCAGGGGGGAAGGGGCGAGATGCAGAGACACCTCTGTCTCTGGCAGCAGAAGGTAATGTGGGTTATCTGGGTGGATGCACGTGGCAGTGCCAGCAGGAACACTCTGGGTGCAGATGCATCCAGATGTGACTGTCCCCTCATGCAGTGGCTGTCTGCGCGTGGTCCCTGGGCCAGGGGTTTGTGTCTGGTGGCTGGAGCTGACCCCCTCGTTGGGGCTTCCCACCCAGCAGAGAAACCTGGAGCATCAGCAACAGCCTGGCAGTGAGCAGCAGCGTTTGCGGTTGGGCGAGGAGGTGGGTGTGCTGGGTGGGCTCTGGTGGTCCTCTAGTCTGGGAAGAGCAGGAACCCCGAGAAGATGCTGTCGGAGTTGCCGATGCCCACCATGCCATTGTAATAATTCACTGCCAGCCAGACCTGGTTCCCAGCAGCCAGGTGGAGGAGGATCCCACCAGAGCTGACCTGCATGGTGTTGGTCTCATGGTCGCAGAAGCTGGCCATCTTTCTCTCGTCCATGTACAGGATGACGCAGAGGTTGTCTGTCAGCGAGGTGTGGAAGACGAAGTAGTAGAGGCCAGGGAGCTTGCAGGTGAACTTGCCCGTGGCAGTGTTGTAGTCGTGGTTGGTGTTGGTAATGACGTGGTTGAACACCACAGGGACATCCTGCAAGGGGTACTCACTGGTCTTCCTCGTCACTGAAAACGCTGACTGGTGCTCCTGCTTGTAGCTACCTGGCATCCCTGGCTCTCCGGCCATGCCCATGGTCCCAGGGTCTCCAGGAGGACCAGGGGGACCAGTGAGGCCAGTCTTGCCTG
This sequence comes from Syrrhaptes paradoxus, assembly GCA_013400615.1. NCBI lineage: Eukaryota > Metazoa > Chordata > Aves > Pterocliformes > Pteroclidae > Syrrhaptes > Syrrhaptes paradoxus. The sequence goes on along the minus strand of VZTO01004784.1, from coordinate 39,736 downwards.
GCCAGCCAGGGCTGCCAGGTTCCCCTTTCATGCCCTTGGACCCTTGTGTTTCAGGAGTGGCCGGGATGCCTGTGGGGCAGTGGGGAGTGAAAGGGAGTCAGCGTCAATGGCAGGATGTGGGGAGAGACCCCTCCAGCCCCGTCCCTTGGGCAGGAGAGGGTTGTTGCCTCTCCCCCGCCCTGTCTACTGAGGATGCTCTCCGTGGCCTGCAAACCAAGGCAAACCGGCCACAGAGGACTCAGTGACCCCCTTCCACAGCCGGTGTGGTTCCCCTCCTTGCTCACTCACCTGGCTCGCCTTTGGCTCCCTTCAGCCCATCCCGGCCATCCTTGCCCGGCACACCCGGCATGCCTGGCAGGCCTGGAACCCCATAGCAGCTGTGAGGGGCATCTCCAGTCACAGTAGACCCCAGATTCAGGAGTAGGAGGGTGAGGGTGAAATGGAGCTGCTCCCAGAAGCTCTGCCCCATTCTGGTGCTCTGGAGCATGGAAAGGGAAAGAAAGTGCTGGGGTGAGGGGACACGTCAAGGTGGCTTCCAGGCCACGGGGCAGAGGAGATGTTGTGCTAAGAGGCTGACTGCACCAGGAGCAGCTGGCTGTGATGGCTGTGCCCCCAGTGTCCCCCTCATACCAATTGCCAGGCGGTGGGGAGGTGGACACATGGAGATGGACCCTGGGCTCATCACCACCCCCAGCGCAGCCCCTGATGGCACAAAGGGAGTTGGACTTTCCGTCTGGATGGAGCCATGAGGTCTTGCAGTACCCATGGCCAGCCCCAGACTCTCCTGGTCCTGAACCCCCTGCAGACGCACATGCTGCTGTGGACCATTGCACCGTGCTGCACTGAGGCTGGAGACACCTGGACCCCGCTGATCTCACCCCTCCTCCAGCAGCAGCCTGACTTTCCTGTCTCTGCCTGTTGGGATCAAGCCCTGCATCAGCTGGGGATCTCCCAGGACAGTGCCTCTACCAGGGACTGGGTCTTCCTCCAGCGACGACAAGGTGACATGCATGCAGCCTGGCAGTGCCTCTATCCCCTTCTCCTCCTCTCACATAGCCCAGCACTGTGCCATGCTGCTGGACCCCCAGTCCCCATGCAGCCCACCCCAAAGAGATGGACCCTGCAGCACCTCTTACCTCAGATCTGGGGAGCAGGGCACGGGATCCTGCACTGCTGAGCCCTCTGGCTGCTGGTGGCACTGCCTGCTGGCACAGCTCAGCGTGGGTGATTTCGTGACATACTCCCAGAGGAAGTCACAGAATTAAGAAAGGGCCCTTGGGGACCCAGAACACCCAGCTGGTCCCCAGCTGAGTTTCACATCCTCCTGACTGATTGTTTTCTCTGAGGAAGCACTTTCCTGGCTGTTCGGCAAGACCTGTACTTGTGCCACTGGAGCAGCAGGGGCTGGAAGGATAGAGGTGGGATGACCCTCTGCCACACAGATGTGCCACAAACCCTCCAGCCACTGCGGGGATGAGCCTCCTGCAAATCGCCTGCCTTTCACCCATCCTTAACTTGTTTCTGAGCAGAAGGGCAGTGAGCAGATGGGGAGCAAAGCCTCATGCCAGTGCCATGGAACCAGAGGTGCCTGTGCAATGGTGGCCTGGGACAAGGTCATCGCCTGGCTCAGAAGGGAGATGCTGCACCGCTAAGCAATGGGACTGAAGGACATTTCTCTTTGAGGATTTCTTACCTGCATGATGGCTGTCCTCTCTGCACCCTGTCCTGTGCTCCACCAGCTCTGCTGGGTGCTGAATGCACTGGGACCCCATCATCCCTGGTTGGGGTGTTGCTCCTCGCAGGTGACCTGGCCTCCTCCTCACTGCTCCAGGAATGAAGATATTTGCCTGGTGTGTGTGGAGCAGCTCCTCTGAGCAGCAGTCCCAGAGTATGGGACCTGCGTGGCTTCCCTGGTGCTTTCTGGCTGCCTGATGCCTGCCCATCCTACCTTACATCCCCCTCATCTCACCCCAAGCCAAAGAGAGAAGAGCATCACCCCACAACCGCACCACCATCACCCCACAACCCCATCAGTCAACCTGGTGTCCTTGTCCTTCCTTGCCAAAAGGCTGGAGGACCACAGCTGCCTTTCCCCTTCCTGGCAGAGTTTGGGTACCAAGAGAGGACCGTGTGGGTGAGGTGCATGATCTGCTGCTTGTGTTTGTCCTTGTAAAGGACAGCTAGCTTAGACTCATCAGGAAGAAGACACATGTAGGCTAGTCCCAGAGATTGCCTGTTCCTGTAAGTTCTGCCTCTGTTCGCGTCTACGCTCCGTTCCCTCCCATCCTTCTGCCTTTGCTCTTGGGATCTGTGCTTGGCCAGGGGCAAGCTGGGATCACTTCTCTCCCTGGACAGCTTGGGAAGGGGCCCAGGATATTGATGGTTTTGGGAAGACATATAAATAGGAAAAAAGCCCAAGCAGCAGTTGTAGGAGAAGGGTTTATTTATACTGATGGGGAGGATGTGAGAGGCAGTGGTGGCCCGGTGCCAGAAGGGTGTTTGCAGTGGTTAGTGCAGCAGAAGCAGTGGCACGCAATAATTTCCTGCTCAGGAGCAAAGAGCCTCAGCTAGTGAATAGCCCCAGTGTCGACTGGTTCCCTCTGGTGTGGGGTCTGAGCACCCAGGAGCAAAAAGGGCTGCTGGGGCCAGGAGTCCTCTAGCTCCGGGATGGAGCAGGCAGGCTCAGCACAGAGGTACCTGCTAGCAGGGGGTCTCGTTGCTGCAGGGGTGACCCTCAGCCTGGCCACTTCATGGCACTGGTGGGAGCACAGGACCTGTCTGGTGGCTCAATTTGAGGCCGTCTTGGTTTGCTGTGATACTAAACCATCCCATGCGCTCACAGGGGGGAAAATAACATGCAGACACACACACCACAGTGCTCTGGTGCTGAGCGGGTCTGGACTGGCTGTCCATCAGCCCATCTATGGGAAGAGCATGAAGCCGCTGAAGACACTGTCTGCCTCGGAGCCGCTGTAAATCGCGCTGCCCTTGGCAGGGTCGGTGCTCACTGAGACCTGATCGCCCACGGCCAGGCTGAGCACGCTGCTGCCCGAGTTCACCTGCAGGATGTTATGGCTGTTGTGGTCGCAGAAGGTGACCACGTCCTCCTTGTTCTTGGTGATGCTCAGGCAAAGGTTCCCGCTGGAGACCACCTGGTAGGCGAAGTAGTAGAGCCCGGGGATGCGGCAGGTGAACTCCCCGGTCTGAGGGCTGTAGGAACTCTCCTCGTTGGTGATGATGTTGTCAAACACCACCGTCCTGCCCCTCAACGGTGAGGACATCCGCGAGGCAGAGAAGGCAGGACGCGGCTGCTCCAGGATATCTGTGGCTTGCCCCTTGTCTCCTTTTGGCCCTGGCTGGCCTGGGAGCCCAGGGATGCCGTCCAAGCCGTGGTAGCCCTGGTTCCCTGGGATGCCAGGAGGTCCTGGCTCGCCTGTGTCCCCTTTGAGTCCCTTGATGCTTGTCCTGTATGCTGGTTTCCCTGGGGAGAGGTGGTGAGGAATAGTTCATGCACATCTGGCATCTCCCAAGCTCCACAGCCCATGATGCTCCTACCAAGTGGCTTGAGGCTCCCAGGCCCACACATACCCAGGTCCCCCTTACCTGGCTCTCCCATGTCACCCTTCTGCCCTGGTCTCCCATCGAGGCCAGGGATTCCCGGGAAGCCATCCTTGCCGTCCGGTGCCCGACATACGCCGTCCTCGGGCAGGACCATGCCCAGCACTGCTGCCAGGGTGCTGGTCGCCAGCCAAAGCCCGGTTTGCATCCTGCAGGCAGAGGGGTGGGGGAATTGGGGATGGAGACAGGCACACAGCAAACACACAGATACACCTTGGACACAGGCACACGAGCACATCTCGCCCAGACAGGTGAACATGTGCAATGCAGACACAACTGTGTGCTCACACATGCATGCACAGATCTATGATGCCACCCATGTGTGGTCCAATGCAGGTAGCAAGACACCACATGCGATGGTGAAAATAACTTCATGGAAGGATGTTGAGACTGTTCCATTGCATGATCTGAAATCATCAATGTTACTGAAAATCTCTGACATGTGCCCATGGGAAGGCTGTGGGATTGGAGAGCCCAGGATGTGAAGCCCGTTGTAAACCCTCTGGTGCATGTCCTGGGGATGGGTGGTCACACAGCAGATGCATGCAGAGGATGCATCTTCCAGTGCTGGGGGAGCAAGCGCTGATGAATGGGGCACTGGTCCCATGGGATGGAGAGCACAAATGAGGAAGGGGTGCAAAGAGACACAACAGAGGAGGGATGAACAAGAAAGGGATAAACAGGCAAGAGGGATCCAGATCTCCAACACACAAGGCTGGGAGAGAGGAGGGAGGTCCTGACCACACAGACCTACCTCAAAACCTGCAGTTCTCAGCCCAGGAAAAGGCTGCAGAGCCCAGTGATGTCCCCAGCTGCATGGAACAAGGACAGATTTGTGCAGCACTCCCCCCCACCATCATCTTCTCCCCCTTTTACTACTTTAAATCCTTGTGGAGGGGGGAAGTGAAGAAAGGAGAGGGACAGGGAGCAAGGACTGGAGAGCAGTGGCAGAGGAGGCCTGTGTCCCCAGTTATTTGGGGTGACTTACCTCCTTGCTGGGGGTGAAGACAGACCAGTCTGAGCAGCAGCTCTGTTTGCTGGAAACTTCCTCGGGAGCAGGGAGGAAGAGGAGCAGGGTGGGGGGGATGTACTTGCACGCACGCTGGTTTGCCTGGTTTGGGAAGAGAAGCACCAAGTTCCACTTTCTCCATACGAGAGAGAATCTTGTTCCTCTTTCTGTGCTTGATGCTTGCTGTGCCTGTCACAGCCAGGGAACAGCTTGGTCAGAGAACGTGCAGGACCACAGCGTTCCCAGCCTGGCCCAGCAGCACAGTCCCCACAGCAGGGACTGGTGGTGACTGGGCACAGAGCAACACAAAGTCGGAGGGTGCCCGAAGCATGCCACTGCTCTGTTGCTGCAGGAGGGGACAGGTGATGTGAGCACCAGGTGGCACGGCCACTCGAGGGATGCTCAGTGGGGCCCAAGGATCCCTCTTCACGGCTCCCGGACTGAGCGATGGGCAGAGCGTGGCTGTCACTAGTACCCAGCCTTGTCACCACTGCTGGGGGCTGACCGCTCCAGATGCCCACCTTGGTACCACACCCTGATGGCGCAGGGCTCCAGCAGAGGAACCGTTAGTGTCTGTGTGGTTCAGCAGGGCCTCGAGAATCCTTGATGGAACATCTCCTTCCCCCTGCCCTCCCTTCAGTGGATTGGGGACCTTGCCTCTGTAGTAGAGCGGGAGGAGATGGGGGTCTCTGGCATCTAGGTTGCTCCCAGTCACCTTTGAGTGGCTTTGCCAGCCCGATCTGGGCAACCCGAGGAGCTGTGCATGGCCTGACCCAGACCTGCAAAATGCAAAAGCCAATGCCTCATACCACCGAGCCCAGTTCAGGTGCTCAGGGATGCACATTCTGCCACAAAAGAGCCCGAAAATGCCACCAGTACCCAAGCCCCACTGCAGCAGGGAGCAGAGGGATGAGATGTGCCACAATGACCCCAGTAGGTCAAACATCCTTGGGACCCTGGGCACCAGTGAGGCCACCCCATGGGGGAACACAGTGGGCGGCTAGGAGGAGCTTTCTGGTCCATATCCACCTGGAGTTTCCTTTCAGGAGCCCTGTGGCAGCTGCACTGACCCTCCTGGGAATCACAGAATCACAGAATGGTTTGGGTTGGAAGGACCTTAAAGCCCATCCAGTTCCACCCCCCTGCCGTGGGCAGGGACACCCTCCACTAGACCAGGTTGCCCAAAGCCTCATCCAGCCTGGCCTTGAGGCACCCACCAAAAAGAAAGCAGTGCTGTGGTCCCCAAAGCAAACACAGCAGCAGCTGGAGCTCAGGGGAGGATGTTCAAGGAAAGATCATGGTGGTCCCCAGGCCACGGGGGGCTGGCAAACCCTCCGTTCCCCCCACCCTCTGCCTCCAGCTCTCCCAGGGAAGCTGTTGCATTGTTTCCAAAGCAGCTGAAAAATGGAACAATGGGTGTGAAACCAAAAACCATCCCCAGAGACCCTTGCCAGACAAAACATCACTCATCAGTGTATCTCCATTAATAATTACCTTTGGAGATCTGACACTGAGCTGGTCTTTAATTCATTATATTCGTTCATATGCCCTCTTAATGCGATGTAATACACATTTTTCATCAAAGTGTCACCTCATAATAAATCAGATGCCCAGAAGAAATGCAATTTTATTCTATCAGCAGAGTTCCTCTATCAACCAGACCTGTAATCGTGTCAAGAAAAAATGACAGGTGCGTTTGAAAAGACCTACCTTCCGCAAAACGGTGTTCCTGGACAGAAATTGTATTTCTGCCCTATTGCCCTCTGTTAATATACAGCCAAAATGAAACCACTCCATCATTTCATCTGGGATTGATCGATGGCTGTGTCCTGGTGCTCCTGTGTCCTTTGTCCCTGACTGTCCCCTTAACCCCATTTAGATGCTGAATTACACGGGGCTGGTGACAGGTTTCTAGCATCTCCTGGAAGCTGGTGTTGGTCCAGGCAGCACCTCCTCCAGGTCCTTGAGACTTTTGAGCAGTGCTTAGCCCCACTTTCTTGACTTTCTGTGTTGCTGTGTTCAAGCCAAGCCTTCCTCTCCCATCCTTTGAGCATCTCTTCCTCCTCCTCCTGATCTGCAGCTGGGACTCCTGCAGCTCCAGGCGAAGGTTGGCTGTGGGGAGCCATGGACGAGCATCACACACCTTTATCCTAGAGGCTTCTGCACAGCACAAAACCACCTCCAGCCTGGCACTCACTCTGGGAGCGGGTTGTGGCCAAAGGACACGGTGTCCGGTGTGTCACAGGCAGCAAGGTGACACGCCACGAGGTGGCAGTGCTGCCTCAGCCATGCTTGGTGTCACCTGCCCATCAGGGGTCCCCTTCCTCCTCCAAAAGCAGGGGCTGGGGCGAACCCCTGGGTGTCCCCGTGTCCCCAGAGGCCACACTGTGGGATGCCCAGCTGCAGAGCAAGCACACGGGCATCCCTACCTCCTAGCGATCACATGTGGGGAGCCAGAGTAACCCAGCTCCCTCCTGCAAACACAGCCCCCGTGGATTCACACACCCCTTTCCCCCAAGCTGGGGGTAGTCTGGCACCCCCTGAGACCAGGGGAGGAGTGGTCTGTCCTCGGTGAGGGCCAAGCCATGGTGGAAGGTGCAAGGGGTCTCGAAGCCCTGGTGGGCTTTTCCTGCTGATACAGGTCCAGCAGCGTCCCACCAGCACCACCACCAGCGGGATTCAGCATGGTGAAGGGGCAAGGACAATGGAGGGGACCCCCAGCTAACGTGAAATGGGGCCAAGCCCAAGGCAAAAGGGAAGGTGGGTGTATGCTGGCCTAGCCAGAGGATGTAGGTGCTCTGGGGAGCCCCAGGCAGCCCCAAATCCATCCCCAAAGAGGACAGCCCTGAGTCTGGTGGAATGTGGCCACTCTGGGGAACATCCACATCATTTAGAACATCTTTCATGGGCACCTGCTCTGCTGCAGACCCAGGACCAGCCTTGTTCCAGATGGATCTTGCCCTGAGCAACCCTCCTCCTCCTTTCAGGATGGGCCAGGGGGCAGCTCCTTCGCCTCCTTGCTGCCCACCCACCTTGCGGTCCCAGGCAAGACAGGTCAGTGCCAGCCCAGCCTTGCTCCCCTTCATGGGAGAAAAGCCTCCTCCCTGCATCCCCAGTGCCTGCAGGCACACGAGCTGCCTGACAGCAGACAAAAGGGAGAGATGCTTCCCTGCTGGGGATCCCCTGGGGTGCTGAGCGCTGACAGGCAGGAGCTGCCAGAGAGGATAAATCAGGGATCTAGCACCTACCTGTCACAGGAGACAGTGACAAAAGCAGATGGGGGGACATCAGAAGTACTGGCAGGTGTTGCACACACCTCTGCTGCCAGTCACCAGCATTCCAGCCTTCCACCCGCACCCACTGGGAGGTCGGGACAGCTCAGAGCATCCTGCTTCTGCATCACTGGTGGCTTAATGCCGCCCACATAACTGAGCTTGTTTCACTGGCAAACTGTGATTTTGCCGCTGTTGAGCTGGCCTGTCTGAAAGTGCTCAGCCCTTGCTGCTGATCACCGGATACATTTCCCGCACGATGGCACCGTGTTTGCATGAATCCTGAAGTCTCCCACGTTTCAATCAACGAAACGAGGAGCTAGGATGGTTCAGGTGCCCTGGGAGGATTTCCTGGGATGTCATCTGAAAATCAGGCTGCAAGGCCACTTGCCACTCATGTCTAAAGTGCTTTAATTGCTGTCCCAGGGGATGTGTTATTCCTATGACAGATGCTTACACAGAACAGGTGTGAGGAGCAACGACAGGTATGGCATTTAGAAGCCAGGATTTCACACTCCAGCCCTTCCTCGCTGTCTCCTGGCATTAATGCACATCCCTGTTGGCTCACGAGATGAGAGGAGATAGATGAGTGCTGAGCAGTCCTGGGCAATACTGAGAAATCTTGTCCCATCCCTCCTCTTGTTCTCCTTGTTAAGGATGTCAGGGCTTGTTGTTATTCGACATCTATTGGTTAATTTGGCTGATTGTTTCCCATTCTTTAATGTATCTGTTATTTATTTATTCGCTTGTGTAATCAGCAGTTCCAGATTGATCTCTTAGGCATGTAAATGAGCTGCTCTAGTGCTTGTCACTGAAATTTGTAGATTGGAAGAGTTTGCAATCAAACACAGCCGGAATCTAAATTACAACTTTTTCAGGCAATAATAGGAGGGAGAAGACAGGAAGGATGTGCCATAAATAAGATGGGATCAGAGCAGGGTGCCCAGAGCTACGCTGACAGTATGCCAGGAGCCCCGAGGCATGCAACAGGAGTCCCTGCTTTGCAGCGCGAGGTGTGCCTGGCAGGGCTGCCCTTGTTCTGCGGCTGCTTCCCCGGGGCAGAAAGGCAAACAGAGAAAGCAAAAGGTTTTTGGGGAATGGTAGGATCTGACCCGTGGTGAAAAGTATGCAGACACAGGACTATGGCCTGCAAGGAGCATCTGGCCCCGTTGTATGGGATACTGATTTGCTTGCCACCATTGCACACATTTGACTTCTTCTCACCACTCAGGGAGCCATCAAAAGCCAGTGGATGCACCCAGGACTCAGTTCTATCCATCTCAAGGTCAGTAAGAGCGATCACTCAAGATAAGTAAAAGAGATCAAAGTGCTGTAAGCCTTCCTGCAGGCAGCAGGCACTGCGGCTGGGCTGAGGAGCAGGGAGCCGACCAGGACATCTGCAAAGCTCGGGAAGAAGAACCTGTGCTACTCCATGTCAGGGCATCCCTGGACTGAAGTCCAGCCAGGAGAAAAATGATGCTCAGCAGGCACAGTGCTGTGAATCCCAACAGGGCTGATGGAAGGGCCTCTGGGATCTCCTGTCCAGCTGCAGGAATATTCCTAACGCTAGATGAGGGTGGCTGTAGCTTTACCTACTTCAGTCTTGAAACCCCCCACACATAGAGACCTCTCACCACTCTGGGGACCTGTCTCAGGGCTGCACCACACTCAGGTGAAGAAGCGTTTCCTAATGTCCATCCTGAATCTTTGGAGGCCCAACGTGTGACCACTGCCCCTTGTTGGCATTGCTTGGCACTAGTGAGATGTGTTGGGCTCTATCTTCCCTGCCATTGCTCCCAAGAAGCTGCAGCTGTGATGAGGTCCCACCTCACCCTCTCCTTCACCTGGCTACCCACAGCCCAGCAGGGTGGCCTCCCCACTGCTCGTCATGAGGATGAATAACTTCCCTGGACTTTGGCCACAGTTCCCCTGTTGTAGCAGTTTATATTATCTGTGGTTTGCTCACCTTCACCCTGGTGTCCACCACTCCCCACCGTGACCCTTTCCCTGCTCCAGCAGTGGGTTTCCAGCCTGTTCACATCATGTGCAGAACGTGGTGCTTCTTGTAGACCAAGAGGAGACAGTCCACTCTGTCTCTTCATCTTCTCAAGGGCTTAAAAATGGCTTGAAAACTGCAAGGCAACTGAAAAAAAAGACAAATCCTGGTCCTTCCTTCCTTTACCTCTTGGCTTTAGGCTGTGGTCTCAGGACATGAGGCTTTGAGAGACACCCTGGGCAGAATGATATTCCCTTCCAAATCCAAAGTGATGGCCATACTGGGGGGGAGGCACAAGGTCCTCCTCTCTGGGCTTTGTGTTTTGACTCCTCAGTCCTCCGTAGGTGAGGTTTGGGGCCATGAGGCCATGGCAGGACCATCACGAATCACTCCACCAGAGAGGGATGTGCTTGTCCCAGGGGAGTGACAACCACTATGCACCCATCTGTAGCAACGTTGTGCTTTCCCCTGGGCTGAGAGGACCAGCGTGGACACTTCCTGCAGCCTGGCCAGATCCTGGCGGCTGCCAGAGCATTACGTGCCCTTCCCAGGCTATTCTTCATGCCATGGTCTGGTTTCCCTGACATGCCACCTCGAAAATGGAGCGGAGGTTTCCTGCAGGTGAGTGTTAGTGTTAACTGGGTCAGCGGCAGCTGGAGGTCCGTGCTGGCTGGAGACTATTACACCTTATTTCTATTAAACTCACTTTCCACGGTGGCTTCTCTGGGAACTTGGCTTCCCTCTAACTGACCTTGGCTGCTGGATCGATCTGAAGTTGCAAACTCACTTCTCACGTCTGCTCAATTTAGAGGGCGTCTGATTGCTGCTTCGGAGGCTCTGATTGCCTTTGCTTCTGGCCAGCGGGGCCCCGGCAGATGCCTCGCAGGCACCATTAGCCAACCTCTGGCTTAACGGGTTTGCAGAGGAATATCCCAGCCAAGCTGCAGCAGTGCTGTGCGGAGCCAGCCCTGGTGTTTCGAGGCAAGGATGTATTCAGCCTGCAGTAGGCTGGAGGTCTGACATCTTCGTGTCCCTCTGGCCAGTGAGTGCCCTCTCCAGCAGCAGAAGTCAGGCTTCGATTCTGGTGGCTCCCTGGGCTCTGGGCAGGCAGAGGGCAGTAGCACCAGCATCCTTAGCACAGGCATGGTCCACCCACATGCAGCATCTTCTTGTGCGTTTTCATAAGGTCGACAGCTCGTTATCCTCCATGGGCAGATCGCAAACCTCTCTGCTTCTGCTGTGCTCCCTCTGAGTTTGCCCTCCTCTTCTCAACCGCCTCCATCGCTTTCCAACAAGGAGACAGACCCTTCCTGGCCCAGTGGACACTTCTCCACTTTCAGTGGCACAAACTGCTCAGGATCTCCTCCTGCAGGCACTGCCTGAAGTCCTTTCCCTCCTCTCTGCATGCAGAGGTCAAACCCATGTCCTTGCTGCGAACTCAAAAGCAAATCGATCAACATCTCGGAGGCAATTGCAGTCCTCGGCGAGTCTCTGCGTGGGGGGCAATCGCGTGGCAGCCCCAGCACCGACTGCCTGGCCTGGAAGTTATTCTTCACCCGGGCTCTTAATTTCAGAGCTGCACTGAGGGATGGGAAGACTCCCAGCTTCTAATTAATTACTGAGTTCCCTGTAATTGATGCAATTTACTGCCAATGTATCTGTTCTGTTGCACTGCGGAGAAGGTCATCCTGTGACACTGTTTTCTCAAACACACTGGTGAGTGGCCGTGAGCTATGCCTTGAAACTCATCTCCACACTCCACATCCAGGGGGAAAGTTTGCACCAGGAGGCAGAAGGGGACTGTGGTCCTGTGCTCTGCTCCTGCCTCCAGAGGTGCTCACCCGGGGGGTCCCTGCAGAGCCACACACGTGGCACCAGCATGGTGGGGGGTGGCTGCCAGGACAGCGAGTCCCAGTCTCATTCTGGGTCTGGTGAACACAGATGTCCTAGAAGGAGGATGAGCACAAGCTGACACGTGCAGGACCCTACAGCTGGGTTTCACACAGCGTTGCATGTTACATCGGCTGAGTGTTTTTGTTTCTAGTTCAGATTTATCCTGTAATGGGGCGTATTTGTTTACATTAGTTGTCATGAGGAGGTTTCAGGAGCCTCGGGATGGGCAGATCAGGCAGTGGGATTTCTAGGGAGTTCTAATCCTTCCAGTAATCCCTGAGCTTTTCAGATTAATTTATTTGGGGGAGCCAAATGGAGCCTCTCATTTGCCGCAATGGTACAGGGAGATTAGCAGGTTGTGTCCCGTTCTCAGTCCTGAGCTGGACGGACCTCCCTCATCCCCTAAAAGCCCATATTGGTGGGACCGTGTGCCTGTGTCTCTTCTCAAGTGTCACCTGTCCTGCTCTGGTGCAGCATCCCCTGCATAGGGCCACGTCCTTCCACTTGGAGCCACGCTGATGTGTCTCACTGGGGCTTAAGAGAGGATTTTACTGAGCCCTTCAAATTGTCTCACTTACTAATTAATGACCGGGTTTCAGTTTTGGAACATGCACTTAGATAAACTGCATAAGCGCATTTCATTAATCTTAATTAATGATTTAAATACTCAGAAGCCTTTGCTAAGGCCCTGTGATTGATGGCAGCTAGCTGTCCGTATCGCCGTGCTTTGGTCCCTCAGCATCCTTGACTGTGCAGCGGGGATACGGGCACTGACCCTCCTTGCTTCCCCCTTGCCCGCTGCCTTCAGATCCAGGCTGGTCACCTTTCTGGAAGGTTTTAGCTAGGCGCTTGATCAGAAAGTGAATGAGTGACAATTCATACCTTGTGCTAGACAGGACATCTCCCCTGAATTTAAACTCTGTGTGCCTCTGTGCAGCCACAGCAGCAGTGCATGCTGATAGCTGGGGCTGGTGGAGAACAGGCTTTGCAGACCACTGAAGGGAAGCAATGTGCAATCCTGGCAAGGAATTGCACTTCAGGCCCCTGCAAAGTACCATCCACCCCCCTGCAGGGCTGAGACAGCCTGTGGGGCACAAAGCGTGTTGCGTGCTGTGCTACTGAACATGGCACCAAGAGCATTTCCCAGTGCTCGGACACTGCGGGAGGACCTTCCATTAGACAATTACTCATGGAAACATGAATTAAACATGAGAAAGGACCCTCCTGCAGTGCCAGAGTCTGAACTGGGAGACAGTATCTGCCTGCACCCTGCCTGCACCCTGCCTGCACCCTGGACCTGCACTCTGCCTGCACACTGCCTGCACCCTGCCTGCACCCTGGACCTGCATCCTGGACCTGCACTCTACCTGCACCCTGCCTGCACCCTGCTGCACTCTGCCTGCACCCTGCTGCATCCTGCTGCTCCCTGTCTGCACCCTGGACCTGCACCCTGGACCTGCACTCAGCCTGCACCCTGCCTGCATCCTGCCTGCACCCTGGACCTGCACCCTGCCTGCACCCTGCCTGCTGGTCCCTCCCACACTCCTGTCAGCCAGAGGGGTTAAGATGGAGGAATCTGTCACATTTAAAGATGACTGTATGTGATAAGAGTTCATCTGCACACTCGTAAACGAGCACAAAAAGACAATGGCAGGAGAGGGAGCCCGAACAACACCTCGGGGCTGCTCCCAGACACATCCCGGGAGAGCCATCAGCCCATCAAAGACCAGTCTCCACAGGCCCAGAGGAGCACAAGGACACAGTGCCGGGTGGGAACCCAGGTTACAGACTCCTGAGGAACAACCACCTTCTCTGGGGACACCTCCCAGGGCTGTCCCAGCACAGCCATCAGCCCCAGTGTTGAGGTGTGAAACCCGTCACCATGAGTCACTGGGAGCAGCTCCCCAGCTCACCTTTTGGACCAAGGGCTCTGCTGCCTAGGGGTGTGAGACCCATCATGGGATGCAGGGGAAGAGTGGTTTTGAATTTATTTTGGGCAAATTGGGTGTCTGATCCCAGCTACTGGAGGGATCCACATTGCACAGAGCTGTGCATGTATGTATGTATATATGCACATATGCTTGGATGCCATACATATATATATATATAGATAGATATATATACATACTCACTAGTGGACCTCCATCCTGCTCAGCCAGAGAGGCGAGCAGGATGAAGCCATTGGTGCTGTCAATGTTTGTGTGGATGCTCTGAGTGTCTCTCTGTGACCTGTACAGCCATCTGATATATATAGGTATAGAGATGTATATAGGTCTGCAGGTACATAGGAAGTACATGGTGCTTTGCACGGGTGTGCCTGCTGGGAACACCCATCTTCAGCCTGGCTGGACGTGGGGACAGGGAGCTGCAGCAGACTCACCTCTCACAGCTGTTGGATCCAGGATAATATGTTTCCCACTAACAATAAACACTGAAACCAACAATTTTTACACTGAAGAGACTGGGAATCAGCATAGGAGCCACCTGCACTGGGGTCTGCTGTGGTTACAGGGATCCTGCTGCAGACCCTGGGTGTTGCATCCACTGGGTATACAGACAGGGAGAGAAAAATCCTCTTTTTGGAGAGAAAACCAAGAAACTCTGCCCATGATGTTGTTCTTTCAGGAGATGAGCATCCTTCTGCTCCTCTGGGATCTCACTGTCTGAGTGTGTGACATGCAAAGCCTCTCATTCAGCATCCCAGTTACTTTGTGGTTTGGATCTGAAGGTGAGAGACTGTTGTCTGCAGCCCTGCGGTGATATCTGCTTGACTTTTCATTGAGACCTGGCTCCTCAACAGCAAAATCATTGTTCCCTCTCTGGCCCACCCTTCTCTCAGAGGAGAATCACAAGGGGATATTCTCTTTCTTTCAGGTCCCCTGATAAAGATGTATTTTTGAAAACTTCCTCAAGTTGTGAAATTAAGCATAAAACTCAGTTTCCATCTGAAATGAATGCATTTTTGTCTGTGTGGTGATGGAAGAGCTCAAAAACATTATTATCAGGCTGCTGTCAGTTTGGACATCCAAAGGGGAAGGTAGGAATACAAAATCAATAAGGGCTTTTAAGCCAGGCCTGATCTGGAGGTCTGGAATAGTTTTGGGGCAGAGCAGGGGATGCACCAGCAGCCCCAGGGTGACACTGAGGAGCAATTCTAAATTTCTGGGAGCCTTAGGGATGTAACCTATAGATGTCACTTGGGGTGACATCATTTCCCCTGTGCCTCTGAGGTCTGGACGTGTGCTGAGCGGCAGCTATGACCTTCTGTATGCCCGAGGCTGTGCCCAGGGATGGGGAGCCTTCCCTTGTGCTACGCCTCATGTCTTGAGGCTGCAGAGCTGCCAGCCTGTCCCTTGGGCTGCACTGCATCTCCTCACCCTTTATTAAATATCACACTTTGCTTTGGATGCTGCTTAATTTCTAATCACACCTGTCTGGCAGTGGTCGTCCTCAAGCCCCCAGGGCTGTACTGCTGAGGGCTCCTGTGTTTCTGGCAGAGTTTCTCCTGTGCCTGTCTGCCTCAGAGTCCTCACAGCAGAGCCAGTCTTAACCCTTTCTCATCCAACTCTACGGGGTCTTTGCAAGGGAGGAGCAGATGGGAACCACCAGCAGGACATCCGCCCCAAGGGAGAGCTGGCAGGACTGCAAGCTGGAGAGCAGTGCTCCAGGGCATCCATCTTCACCAGACATCTCCCTCTTCAAGAGAGCTAGTGAAAAATCTGCACCAGTGCATCCCTGTGCCCTGTGATGGCTCAGCCCCGCAGAGCCCTGCGGGGGGGCTGTGGTCCTGTACAGTTAGGACTGCAACTGATCCTAAATGGTCCTTCATGGGATGACCCTTGTGAGTGCAAACGCTCACTCCAGTGACCTAAAACCAGACTCTGGGAGGAGGAGCTGTTGCTGTCTGATTGTGCTTAGGGGGATGTTATTTGGACCAGACTAAGGGCAGATAATCTGCATGCAAAGTGCTTTCCTCATGCACAGCTGGCTCACATGACAGATAGAGGAATCAGGGAACCGGGAGAGGTTTATTATACCTGGGATTACAGAAGTGTCTGACAACTGCTTACTGTAAGCTGGCCAGCAGTAAAGGATGCTCTGCATTTCGATGAGACCCCTGTGTGAGCGAGCGGCAGCAGCAGCTGGGGAAAGGCACCGCTGGGACTTGCTTTCCTTGTGGACCCCAGGGCTTGACAGCATCCACGGACAGCCTGCAGCCCGTGCTGAGCTGCCAGGGGAGAGTGCGGGAGGTCGCTGGAGGATGGGGATGGTGGCTGCACGCAGCTCCCAGCCTGGATGGGCTGTGCTGGGGGTGCCGTTTGGAGACACAGTTCACAATGCTGTGTGCCCTGTGCACCTGGTGCACGAACACTGAGGCACCTGGCTGCAGCCCCTTTTCTGGCTCTCCCTCACCTTCTCAGCGAGCTGCTGCGCACGTTCCTCCCTTTCTCCTTTCTCTGTGCAGTAACCCATCTGCCACTGATGCAGACGCATCCTCTGCGATGACAAGAGACAGGGAGGAGAGCCAGCTCCAGCTGGGTGGAGGAGCTGGAAATAGCCTTTTGTGAACCATTTTTAGCAGTTCATTTGGAGTTGTGTTTTGCCAGCAAAACTTCCGCACGCTGTCTATCTCTCTTAGCGGAAGGCTGTTATTATTGCAAAATGAAGCAGCATGTGTGCAGTTCCTCGGCAGCACGGAGCCAGTCATGCAGCAGGAGGGATGAAGGCAAGCACGGAGAGTGGCTTCAAAGTGCCATTATTAATTCACACTCACATTCATTGTAATAACACCTTGAATCTGGCAAATCCAGGTGGTGTTAACCACTCGGTGCAAGCAAAGGGCTTTCCAGGGGAAGAGGCTTGTGCAAAGGAGCACACTGGCTTTGCAAGTGCAGCTCCAGGCTTGCTCAGCAAAGCAAGAGGGGAGTAGTACTGGTTTGACTGGGCCCCTGGTGGTGATGGTGGCTTTTCTTGTCATCAGCAGCCTTCACATCCAGCAGAGTTTTTCCAGTTGGCGGACACAGAGGTGGAGTCATTGTGATCCTGCAGACAAGGGTGGTCCGTGGATGTGGATCTTCACTGAATGTCTCATATCATCTCTTCCAGCCTTTGAGCCTCCCCCAGCTCTTAGTTCAGGGATTGCACCAGAGCATAGATTTGGTTTTGGCAAGGAAGGGGTTATTTAACACATCAGAACCCTTCACCCCAGCCCCTCACCCTGTGCTGGCTGCAGGGAGATTTGCGCTCCCCAGGCAGGGCAGTCCTTGTTCCCCGGGGAAAGATTGATGGGTCCTGGTCCTGCGCTGACCCCAAGCCCCTTGTGCCTTGGCTAAAGGATTAAGAGACACCGTCAATTTGAAAAGCAGGGGAAGCAGGAAAGCTGTGTTGGTTTTCAAGCTTTTAACAGATGTTCAAGCTTAACTCCCTGCACTGGGTCTGGTGGGAGGACTGGTCCTGCCAGCCAGGAGAATGAGCACGGGAAGAGCTGCCTGCAGAGCACACGCGTCTGCATTGCACACACAGGCTGCAGCAGGCACTGTCATGCCCGGCACACGTGTAGGGTGCGTGCAGGCACAGCCCAACACAGAGGGACACGAACACACCACCCCTACGTGTGAACGGTTTTATGCTCTGTGGAGCACAGGGCACTACTTGTACACCCTCTGCGCAGGGCACAGCAGGAAGGGTCGCACACGTGTGTGCTGGGGACACGCGTGTGATGGCAACATGAAGTGTGGCAGGAGCTGTGGCATGCAGACGCACACGGTTGCACAAAAGTGAAGTATAAATACAGGTACAGCAAGGAAATTCACACACTGCCATGCGTACATCCACCACACAGGTTTCCCTGGGGAGATTTCACTGAGGCTTATAACTCAAAATAGAGTTGCTTTGGTTTTGAGTTGTTTGTTTGTTTGTTTGTTTTTTAAAGTGTCACACCAGGGGAAAACGCACCTGTGACAGTGAGTGTGTTTGACACACGTATCTCTGCAGCCAACCTGCAGCTCATCCTCCTGCCTGATTTCTGTCTGCTCTGCCAACAGGACAGGCTCGGGAAGAGAGGAGGAGAAGAAAGGGGGGGTGGGAAGCATCCTCCAGTCCATGAGGAGTTAAACCCGCAGCCCCAAGGACACAGTGGGTTGGGAGCATGCATGAGCCACATTAGGGGGTTTCAAAGGTGGGGGGTCCTGGACAGGGAGTCACCCAGAACGGCTCAGACTAGGCTGCAGCAGAGCTAGGCACAAGGAGATACTCTGGACCTGGCACAGCCAGGTGGGGACGGTAAACCCTTCTGAAAGCACTGTCTGATCAGAATATTTGCATTGTTTCTCTGGTCTTTCCTGATGTACTAATGAAGTGCTTTGAGGCATGGCAGGAGCGAATGCGCTTCCTCAGCACGGCTACTCTGCAATGTCTGTTGAAGGAAGACTGCTCTGCGTGCTCAGTTATTAAGACACATTATTTACAGGGAGACAGAGAGAAAGCAAGGCACGCGATCAGTAATGACAATGTAATGCTGCATCCTGCCTAAGGTGGGCTCATTTTAGAAACATGCATTTTAACAAGGCCAGAGGCAAGGTCACACATCAAAGGCTGAGCAGGGTAGGTCACACTCATCAGAGAGGGGCTGCACCCTGGAAAGCAGTGCCCTTGAAAGAGGATTGCAGGCTGCAGCAGGCAAAGATGCTGTTGCCTGTGGCTAACGGGGCAAATGCAGTGCTTGTGTGGGCAAGAGGTGCCATGGAGGGAGATGACCTCCCTGTCCACGTGCCCCAGACCTTTCAAAGACGTGATGTGTCCGCTGGCTTTCGCAGTGTCAAGAAGAGGATGTCTATGGTGTTGGAGAGCAAAGGGGTGCCTATGTCCGGGCGCTGTATGCAGATGTGCTGGTGGAGGTCAGGCATGACTGACTGTCAAGGGAAGGCAAAGACGAACTCTCCAGACCCAGCAGATGCCTTGCATCTGAGAACCACTACCCCAGCACAGTCCCAGCATCACTGTCAGCTTGTTCCACAGCACAACCAGAGCATTTCGTGTACGGCAAAGCAGATGCTCATTGATGAAGTGGTCAGGAAGAGGCACGAGGACCAGGAATGGAAATGTGCCCGGGGGAACAAAACATACAATGCAAATACTTGTTTTTAGATACATTCTCTGATACAAACCGCTGTATGCTAGTCACCTACTGACACAGGTGGACATGCTCTCCTTGTCCTGATCCCACCACTCGTGCTCCACAATGGCTCAGCCTCCTGCTCCGAGTCAAAGCACAGGGTGGACAGGATGGGTGAGGGGAGACCAAAGAGGCAGGAGAGAGGGCAAGGAATGAGGGCAGGGGACAGCATCACTTGATCCCCATGGCTGGATGGATGCAGGGCATGCAGGGAAATTCCTTCTTAATCCTTTATCTTCCCTGTGCACGTGGAGGCCACGTGCTGTGTGAGGTGGAAGGGAAACCATCTCTGTGGCCGTTTGAGCATGGAGCCAGCATTCAGCATCAGGATGGTCACCTAAAGGGGATGTGGGTGGTGCTGATCAGTGACCGTGAGGCTCTGGCTTGTCTTGAGCGTTGGCTTGAGGCACCTGGAGCTGGAGGCTCCTATTCGTATAGATGTGCTTTGCTGTGGCAGGGTCCTTCCTCCGACACCGAGGAGGTTCTGCATCCCTTCCCTCATGTGGAATGCACGTGTAGGTCACTCCTCTCTCAGACCTCAGTTTGTTGCTGCACAAACTCTGCAGAGGTCCAGGTCTCACTATGGCAATACGGCAGAGCTCCGGTGCTGCACGAGTGCTGGCTTTCATGGTGAGCTAATTCCGGAGTCACTAATTTAATGATGATTAATGACAGGTACACCACCCTTTCCTTCCTCCTTTTATCGATTGGGAAAAAAAACCTGGAGCGGAGCCGGAGATTAATTAATTCTCTCAAGTGGAGGGGAAAGTAATCAGACTGAAATCAGATCGGATTTAGGACACGCGGGCGAGCAGGAGGATGTGCCGAATGACATGTAAATGGGAGATGCCCCAGCCCATGTGGGATCTGGAGGGACACAGCTGCTGAGCAGGTTCCCCAGGAAGGGCTGGCAAAAGTTTTTGCAAATGTAGCAGGCAAGGCTGCAAGGGACATGGCTTCCAGGGTGGACCTGCCTGCTTGGGACGTGCAGCCAGCCCTCCAGTTGGTCCAGAGTGGGTATTTTGGTGCAAAGCCTGGCATGAGCTTAACCAGGGTGCTGAGGGTTTACCCTCTGCCCTGCCCTCTACCTGGACTCCCAAGCTGTGTTTCTCTGTGCCACAGGCTGCATTGCAGCATCACCAGGACTGGTTAGGAGCTGCCACAGAAAGTTGCAGCTGTGGGTTGTTTTCTTTGTGTTTTTCTTGTTTGCTTCACCTGGGAATGCCAGTGTAGGGCTAATCAAGGCAGTGGGGGTTAATCCGCCAGGTATCTAACTGTATTAAAACCACGTATCCTCCAAGAACATCTATTTCACCTTGAGAAAAAATCTCCTCCCCTCTTTTCCTGCAAATCAGTTCACTAGCAGGGCAGAATTGAGTCTTATAGCTCGCTGAGGCTCGGGGCTCCAGCAATCTCCCAAGTGTTTAAGCATGACTAATTGGCTTGTGCCTACCATGCCAGGGATTTAAAGCCTGTATTGTATTTGAGGACCGGTCAGGCCCACGACTGCTTAATTTCTAATAGCAGGCACACGGGGCCCATGCTCACATGGGATGTGAGCAATCAACGAACAGAGAAAGTTTGCTGGTGACACAGAAATCTCCAGTTTGGTCAAGGCTACGTGCGTCAGGTCAGCTCAGCCTGAGCCAGCAATGCACTTTTCAGTGATGAAGGCTCTCCTCAGATGGGCTACATTAGAAAAAGCACACTCGGCACGTCAAGGAAAGTGGTAATTCCCTCTACTCGGTGCTCAAGGAGCCCCAACGGAGCCCTGTGCCCAGTTTTGGCCGCCCTACTGCATGAGAGATGCCAGGTCCAGTGGAGGCCACCAAGATGGTCAGGAGCTGGAGCACAGGACCTGAAAGAGACTAAAGGAACTACATCTGTTGAGCCTCAAGAAGGGTGAGATGGGTGAGATTTAACTGCCTTAAGTGGAGGTTTTGAAAGAAGCAGAGCCAGAGGTGTAGAGTGAAAGAGCAGGAGGACACAAGGACAGCATCCAGATCTATGGGACATAATAAAAACTTCCCTGTGAGAGTGGTGCAGCCCCAGGACAGGGCCTCAGAGACCTTCTGGGATCTCTGTCCTTGGAGGTTTGCAAAACTCAAGACCCTCAGCAATATGAACTGAGTTTGATGCTGGGAGTCATAACACCAACTGCGCAGCCCCAGGACTCCTGGAGTTCGCTGTTAGTGGGGTGAAGGAAAGGTCTTGAGGACAACTCCTGCACCGCTCCAGCTCTGTGGGGGAGCACAAAGGCAAAGACAGTCCTGGGAACGGCTGGAAAGAGAGGCAAGAGCAAACCAGCAACCTGATTACTGTGTTTGCAGGACCTGCAGAGACTCATTTACACACTCACTGCCTTAAATGCCCCAGAGACAAAGTTGTGGGACTTCACTGAAAGTCTGTGGGGACACTTCAAGGGCAGGACAGGGAGGGGACAGCAGGCAGGTGGGACCACTTCCAGTAGGCAGGAGATAGGCATGAAGATGAGGAGAGACAGCATTTTGTAGGCTGGCATGGCTGAAAACAGGTCCAAGCCAGACCCCTTATGTCACATCATTTGCTCTACTGCCCTCAGAGGATCATGTGATATTTAACAAAACATTTTCTCCCATGTTTTGTGGAAAGACCAGAGAGAGCTCAGCCTCTGAGCCAGATGCTTCTCTCCAGTCCCCAGGCTGGCTCAGGGGATGCTCACTGCTGTGTGCCACAGGGACGGTGAGTGACAGAGGACTGCCGCAGCATCCCTGACCTGCTCACTGCCAGCACACTGGCTGCTGCCACAGGAGCAGGAACCAGCTTTGAATTACAGTGATCCCTGAGACGCCTCACCAAGGCTGTGATGTCTGCTCGGTGACTTCACTGCAGCGGTGCAGAGGGTCTCTCGATGGGATGCAACTGGCGTTTTCCGAGCCGGACTGTGGCCAGGATATATGGAGAAGGGAGCAGAGGGGAAGGTGGGATGAAGCTGGGCAGATGGAGGGAAGGAAGGGAGGACCATCCCTGGTCCTTGCTTGGCAGGAAAGCTTCCTGCCCAGGGAAGGGGCTCACTGGAGCTGTGGCTCTAAAGGGCAGAAATAACAGCCCTCCTGCTGCCTCCTTTAGAGGCAATGCACATCTTCGCAAGGCTAGCATGGGGGATGTGTCCCTGAGGCTGCTTTAAACCCACCTCTGAGAGCTAGTCTAAACCCAGCCATGACCAGTGAAGCTCTCTGAGCCGGGCCAGTACCTCCCCAACCAGCCTGTGCTGCTTCCTCTGCCCACAGCATCCATTTCAGCACACTGTGCTGTGCCTCGCCACAGGCAGGCAGAGCTGCCTTCCACCCCGGGCTCAGGAGAGGAATAGCAATGAGCTGTCCCCGGCACCCGCGGAGCAGCTCCTGCCTGCAAGAGCTGCCAGCACGGTGGGGTGCAGCCAGGGCTGAGCAGCAGCTCCCGGGCTCCCGTTGGGAGCGAGCGCTGCCCCTCCAAGCAGCCCAGATGCTTTCCTCCGATGGCTCGGTTCCCTGGGGCTTGGCACAGGAGCCTTGGCCCTGCTCAGAAGGAGGATGAGTTTGTCATTTATTATTGATTGTCAAGAGTGGGGAGTGCCCCGCACAGCACGGAGGACGCAGGGGGGCACACTGTCTCTCCCAGTGCTTCTGCAGCAGTGCTGCTTTGTGATAAAAGTTTAATAAATTGAAAGACAGAGTTTCCATTCCATTGGTAATTAACTTCTGCTGCTGTGTTCCCTCCTAATTGTCTCTATTACTCCAGATAAAACTGAGATCAATAGAAACCAAAGTCTGTAGGCTTGGAAAGTCACAATTAATTAATTATCTCTCTCTTGCGTGCATCCTCCATCTGCTGGTAATCAAACAAGACTGGCTGGTCCTCACAGAGGTCCTGGGCCCTCCATGGCTGCTGGCATCCCGTGGGCATTTTGCAGTGGGCTGAGCAGTGTCTCTCAGATTGGAGAAGGCAAAGGGACAGCCCTTACTGCACCACTGCATCCCTTCCAGGCACTTTGCCTCGCCAGGATGATCCAGGATGGATTCCACAATGGACCACTCCTCCAGGGTGGTGGCTGCACGTCTGTCCCTCAGGCTGTGCAGTCTGTCCTGGCACACAAGCACTAGGAAACACCTGGAAGGCAACAGTGCTGACGCACCTTCTGTCAAAACCCATCACTGCCTCTGGGCTGCGACTGTGAACAAGGCTGAGGAGGGGAGACAGAGACAGAAAGTCTCTCTGCACGTACTGGTCTTTAGCGTGCTCCAATACACATGAACTAAACCACCTCGCTGGCAGTCTCTGGAGTGAGCTGATCTCTGGCCCCTCTTTAAAGTCTGGTATTTTTCTCCCACTCCTTCTAATCCTGCTGCATACAGAAAGTGCTTCTCCCGGACGCAGACAGCCCCACGCGATTCGTGTGTGATCAGCTCTCCCAGCCAAAGCTGTGTCTACTCAGAAATGCCCTGCTGCGAGCACGGCCAGCGGCTAGTCAGATCTGCAACCTGCATGTGCTGACCTGATGCCAGACTTCTCCTGTGTCCTGTGTCTGGAGGGTCTCGCAGGAGGGAGCCTTGGAGGCAAACTGAGAGTGGATGCTTGGGAAGGATTTGTATTAATTTTCACCAGTGTTCAGAGAAAATAATACCTTCCCTGTGACAAGGTGAACATGACAAACTTTCAGAAGAGCCAGGCTGTGGACACCATCCATCAGCATGTGGCCAGATGGTGGGTCTTCATGACCCGGACCCCAGGCGATGAGTCCTGCTACCCCACTGCCTTGAAAGCTGGAGTATTTTTTCCCCTTGTGTACTAGCAGATGCTGTCACATTTGCAGACATCCAAGAGAAGCTGAGCACCTTCCTCCATGCTTTGAATTGCCTGTGGTTCAGGATGTACAGGCAAGCTCTGCAGGAGGGGTGGTGCATGGTTCCTTACTCCAACATCCCATCTGTATTCTCCTTGCAGGACTGCTCTCTGCAGTTTTGATATCATTTGCTAGGATGTGGGTGCTGCTAAATTGAGAAATTAAAAAGCAACGCTCATGTGTGCTGTGCTGAATTTCAACACATCCCTCCCCTTCCACTGTGTGCCAAGGACCTGCCTCAGGCCCTTCTCAGGACTTGCCCATCAGAGGGCTTTGCAGGACATGGCTGTCACAAAGCTGCTTTGGATCTGCTCCACAGTGCCCTGTGGGACCCTCCCCAGCACAGCAGCTCCATGCCTGGGCCGTACCCATGGGTGAGGAGAAAGGTTCAGGAGCTTCCAGGTTTCCAACAATCTCCCTGGGCACAGTCTGTGGTTTTGTCCTGTGCTTGGTGCAGACCCTTTCAGACACAGCAAGTCCTTGGGTCACCCTAATCATACATTTTTCCCTTGGCAAGGCTTCCCCAGCAGTATCAAGTTGAACTTTCCCATCTTGTGTGCTTATTTTGGAGTTTAATGAAGATGTGGGATGCAGACAGGAGTCGGCTGGAGTTTCAGTGTGCCCAGCCAAGTCCTGCACTTTTCTAACTTCTATGGCCACTTTCCTCTTCTCCATGCCTTAAACACCTTCAACATCTTGGACTGCAAAAACTATCCCCGAGGACACTGGCTGCAGCTTCACCCTCCACCATCTCTGGCTGTGACTTGTCCCATCTTGTTGTCCACCTATTCATCCCTGATTGCTTCATCCAGGTCTCCTGAAGTCATCCTTTGCCCTCAGAGGTTCCTACAGCAAGAACTGCCCTTTCAGAAGAAAATAATGTACCTGGACTAAGGGTTAAGGAGATACTGGACAGACTGAGTCAATCCCAGCTCTCCACAGTCATGGTAGTCATGGATGTTTGCTACAAAAGTTGGAGCAAACATGGAATTTGGAACTTGATGATCTTTAAAGCCCTTTCCAACCCTAATCATTCTATGATTCAAAAGCACATTCACTGCACATTCCCAAGACTTGTAAAACATTAAGACAAAGACAGGATGTTTTTGCAGCGCTGGACAGGTATCAGGGAAGAGAACTGACAGCAGGCAATGCCTCTGGGGAAAATTCCAGTTAATCCTATGAGAAAGTGGACAAAAACTATAGCACAGAGGGAAATAACAACCTTTCTGCCTCCCTGGCTGGAGGAGTTTCCTGTCTGACCTCGGTTATAGTGACAGATGCGTTAGCCCTGGCTGGTCTTATCCTGTACATTATTCCAGCTGTTCCAGTGCTCCTGAAGGGAAGAGAACTAAAAGACTGAGTTATGGGGGAAAAAAAATATTAAGGAGAAAAATTGTTTCTGGCCCTGAAGGTGATAGCAAGATCTGATGAAGAGATGCTCACAGGCAGGGATGGACAATCCTTTTCAGCCTCTCTGGGGGATGCCGTTGCTCCGCTGCATGAGTACTCGTGATGCAGACCTGCATTTCCAGCACCAGGCTCGCTCCTGCCTTCGCCCTTTGCTACAGTATTAATCCCAAGCCTCTTTGTCCCCTTCTCCCTGCTTGGGAAACCATTCCCCTTTGTCCGTTTATGAATCTCTTAATTTTCCGCGTCAACGTTGTCACAGGCAGTTTATGCAGATTTTACGTGCTAACAGAATCGTCGCTGGAATTGGATAATCCCTTTCCCGATTTAAAAGATCGTGATCTCCTTTCTTGACCCGTGTTGCGTCAGGCCAAGGTCTCTGTGCTCCTCCACTCCCCAAATCCTCCCAGCACGGCTGGCAACCGCCGGAGCTGTAGATAATAACGTAAGTAAGATCTTAACACGGCCTCGTATGTCCCTGTCTCAGCTGCAAATGCTCTGTCTGGTGCATTGTGCGCCCGCATTAGCCACAGACTATTGGGAATCAAATTAGATTAGAGGAAAAAAGAGATATCAACTACCCTTGATCTCTGAGGTTTGAGACCAATTGTTTGTGACTAAGATCTTCACTAAGCCTGATTTGAGAGGCACATATAATTTGCCTGGAGTGAAACAAATTAATGGAAAAGCCTCTCAAATGAGGTAAATCCGTTTTGGGGTCTTGGTCACGCTTGTTAGTCCATAACTGCCTCTGCTATCTTTCAATACGATAAACCATACTTTTAGGGCAATACTAGACTGCTTTTCAAAAACCTAAAAATGTGAGTAGTGTCTAAAAATTCGTAAAACCTCGGCATTGACATCAGCTGTATATTAAGCTGGAGAAATGCTCTTTTAAACACTGTACAACAGCGTTGTTAGGTTTTAAAAGGCTGCTGTGGTTAAACTGCAAGTTGAACCAGTTTCTTAGAAACAAAAAGAAACTAGTGTCCAAATACAGAAAACAGAAATGTGCCCAGACCTTGGCAAATTAAGTGCCAAACCATAATGAATCAGATTAAATATTTTTAAAGAGCAGCTTGCCAGCAGCTTAAAAGCTGAGAATGCAACTTTTCCCACAGGTCAGGTCATCGGGATGTCATCTATGAGAGATGACAACGTGTTAAAGGAGGTCAGGAGGAGTACATAGCTCCACAAAAAAATAAAATCAAACCTTTGCAGTGGGGTTTTGCACCTTGTTTAGGATCAAGGAGGATTCCACACCAGAAGGGCTTTTTCAGGGGATAAACCAGAGAAATTGCCTCAAAGAGAGGTGTCAGAGCAAACCCAGTGCCTGAAAAGTCAGAAATGGCCAGGACTGTATGGGACTCAGACAAGACTTCCAGAAGAAATCAGATCAGCTACAAACTCCAATGTGCAACCTCAAGTTGGTGTGGAAGGTGACAGATGTGACATCAATCCATACAAAAATCTCTGTGGCCATCTGGACAGCATATGGCCGGTGGGTCTGAATGTCACAGCAAGCAACTGGGGCAAACTACAGTGAGGAACAGACTTAACAGACACCTGGATAAACAGAACGAGTTAAGAAAGTGTCCTGAGACTTTCTGGAATGGGGAATCAGGTCTCTCAGACCTCGGAGAGATCTTTGACAAGGTCAAAAAGGACATGGAGAAGGACAATATGGTCAACATCATGTACTTAGACCTCAAAAGGCTGCGCCTAAGGTCCCTCAGCAAAGGCTCTTATACATAATAAGGTGCCATGGTTCAGTGCTGTGGGCAGCTAATCAGCTTGAAGAAGAGAAAAGAAAACCTAGGAATAGATGTCCAGTTTTCATGGTGGAAGAGCTCATCGTCAAAGACCCAGGGATTTAGACAGAGTCCTAGGCTCGTGAGCATGTTTGTAACACCCAGAAGAGGTGGTGAGAGCTGAGGCAGCAATGCAAATCTGTTCAAAATGCTCAGATCTGAATGTGGGCATGAAAAACTGCAAAAGAAAAGTCAAAATGATGACAGGCTGGGAGATAAAATGGCACCCTGAGTCCACACCAAAAACCCAAAGTAATTCAGATAAAAAACAAACCCAAGCTGTACACGGTAATGGGCTCCAAGTTAGCAATGACCACACAGAAAGGATCTTGCAGCCAGGCGGAGCTCCCTGACAGTACCTTGAAACTATGCCCAGCAGCAAAGAGAAGGACAAATTTATTAAGAAAAGTATTGAGAACAACACAAAAACTTTGGTACAGCTCCCTTGAGTTAAACAGCATGGGCAGTTCTGGCCTTTGCACACAAAACATGACATCTTACAACGAGAAACAGGGCAAAAGGAGAGAGGTGGGATGGTGGGAGAGGCAGAACAGCTGCACGAAGAGAGACTGAACAGATTAGGGCTGTCAGCCCAGGAAGATGAGAGTGAGAGGGATGCAATGCAGGTCTGTGCAGTCCTGCTGGGTGTGGGATGCTGAAAGGCTGGCAGCTGGAAATGGGAAGGGATGTTTCTGGAGGACAGCTCTGTCAAAACCGGGGGGCTGGCTCTAGGTGTCCTTGTCCTGTGAATTGCCACGCTGCTGCGGGCTACCTGCAGCGTGCACCACCAGTCCCCATGCCATGCAGAGCCCAGTTGGCTCCATGCTGGTCCAGGGCTCCTTCTTCACTGCTGCCTTGTGCAAGACGGTTTGGGCAGGCAGCTACGGACTCTCAGATGCCCCACCATGAGTGGGAAAGGGACCGGGATGAACACATGCCACAAGCAGGAACAGTTGAGGACAAACCTATTCAGTGAGTCTGCTTGAAAATTGTTTCTCTGAAGTACTCATTTGCTGCTGATAATGAAAATTAGAGAGGAGTTTGTAAGCTGTTTGCAAGCCAGGAGGGGTCTGATTTCTTCTGCATTTGGTTTGATGGAGCTTTCCAAACCCACGCAGAGTGTCTTCACTTAACTCTGGGTACCATTGGGGGTGCATTATCGTGGTCCTAGTGGTCTGACCCAAGCTGAGTTACTGCCTGCACAGGACAACTTCTCGCAGGCTACAAACAGGTCCCTCCAGGACCTCCTTCAGCACGTGCATCCCGATCTCCGCTGTGGCCAGGGCCCACCCCACTGAGATGCAATCAGAGACCCCCCAGGCCAGGAGGATGCAGCAGGAGAAGGCACGTCCTGTCACGGCTGTGCCCCCAGACCCTGGGCTGCTCGGGGCAGGGTGCTCCCACAGGAGGTGCTCCCAAACTTGGGCAGTGCCAATGGTTTCAGCACGGTCTGTACAAACCTGCCCTCATCCTGCACCCACCTCTGGCTCTGTGCAGCCGTGTGGGCAGCAGCCCCAGCTAGGAAATGGAAATGACACATTTAAGACACAGTTGCCAGTGTTATTTTCTTTCTTAACCTGAAAGCTTGTACCTTCTGTGCTTGTCATATCCATCACCTCTGACAGCTGTACCCCATCACCACCCAGTCCCCCCTCGCCTGACTACAGCACAGGTGACAGGGATGATCCTGTGGCTAGCTGTGCCCGTGACCCCTGGTTTGCATCATTTGTCACCTCATCCCATCCCCGCTGACTTTGCCAGGCACTGGCATTGCATGGCCCTCATCTCTGCCCATACTGCACCTTGCCAAGGAGGACAGTGCAGAAATTCACTGTCACAGCCATTTGCAAGCCTGCTGTAGCATACCCGTGTCCTCCTTGGCTGGTCCTCCAGCTCTTCACTCCCTGCATTTGCACCGATCCCCTCCTGCCCGTCTGCTGCCAGGCTCTGGATTCCTCCTTGCTCTGTTTCCTGTTCCCCTATGGACGCTCCTCTCCTTCTGTCTCACACCTGAATCACAAACCCCTAATAACTCCCACTGTGCTCCCCGCCTCTGATCGGTCTGTAAAACACCCTACCCCTGTCTTCTTCTCTTTCTTCCCAACTCTTTCTCCTCCTCTTCTTATACCCTTCTTCTCCACTGCCCCTGACAAATATTCCCTTCAGACTCTGGAGGTTTTGAAGGCTTTGCTTGGCCGTGGGTCTCTCATTCTCTCCAGCTCCTGACTGTGCTCATCTCCTTGGGGCCATCCTCCGTCCCGGCTGCCCCATGGGTAATGGGACTGGTGCTCGTCACAGAAGCAGAGCTACAGCCCTGTCAAGAAGTACCATGTAAAGAACAGACCAAACTCTAGGCAGCTGATCTGCTGGCAAATGCGCAGTGGATTTTGGAAACAGCAAAGCCCTTTGTTTTGCTTCAGTGACATAAATTGATTCCAGCCAGGGGCCTCCTGCACTGTTCTCCCTTCTCCACCACCCAGCAGCATCTCCCGCAGTGCTCGTGGTACTGGTGCGGGGAGTCCTGCAGAATAACGTGGCCGTGGGTCTGTGTGGGGATGCCACAGCATCCCTTGAGGACCCTAGGCCATGGGGCTTAGTGCTAGCTTAAAATGAAGTGATTAATTTTCACAGCTGAAAACCCTCCAATTTCATCTAATTTTGCAAAAAAATGCTGATAAAGCCACAAAATCTGCAGAGAAAAGGCTTATCTTGGCAGTCAGCCTTCTTCTCCCTCCTCCCAAGCAAATGCCTCCTGGTCTCCACCAGGGCAGAGCTGCATCTCCCCTGGCACAAACATTGTCAGCCCAGAAGATGCTGGGGATGTGTCCATGGGAAAGGGGTGTCTGGTCCCACCGTGCCACTGACACAGCGATGACACTTCCCCTCGGTGCTGGGCAAGGCTGGAGAACCGCAGCTGCACCCAGCCCAGCCCTCCTGTGTTGACAGGGAAGATGAAGCCTCCGCAGCAAAACCAGGGTTGTTTGTTCACAAATATCCTAACAGCCTCGTGTTTCACAAAGGAGCTGAGCAAGGGGGTGGGGGTGGGAGTACTTGAAAAGCAAATGAACTTATGTTTTATGCTTTTTAAGATGTCTAACAGAGTACAAAAGTTCATCTTTAATAGGAGGGCAACACAGAGTGCTTAGAGCTGCGGTTTGACACAGATACAGAGCTCAAATGCCTTTGAAGTATCTTCTGATTCCTCATTCTGCCTGAAGTAACTTTAGATTTATGCAGCAGATGGGAAATGGTCCCTCGTTACGTGGCTCTCTACTCCAGTGCTGACTCCAAGATAAGGCAGCCTCGTTGCATCTGCACGCCTTAGAAGCGCTCTTCGACAGTGCTTTAGTCTTCAGGGGCCTGAGTCTGTAGTTTGCATATTTTTTTTCTGTTTTTCTCTAAAATTAGTCTTGATAAGTCCAACATGTTGTGAGCATCTTCAAAGGAGTACGAGGGGGAGAAAAGTTTGTGGAGTAGAGGTGATTCATTTCAATTCGTTTGAAAACAGCTTTGTGTGTTTGGGGGAAGAGCTCACAGAGAAGCGGCAGGGAATGTCCTCGCCGTGACCCCAGCCTCAAACACTCTGGCTTTGAAGAAGTTGCTAAAAAAGCTTTCCTGTGACTCTGGCAATGGCAGACCACACCCTCAGCCGTGCGGGGGTCTCTCCGAGGGGCTGCGAGGTGGGGGATGCTCCCCGAGGGAGCTGCAGGGAGAGGCCAGCGTGTGCCGCACGTGCTGGCGCTGGGGACGGCTGGGGCAAGCGGAGGAGATGATGCTTTCGGCATCAATTAGCCACGTGCCTGCTGCCAGCAGGCAGAGCCGCCCCGCCTGCACACAGGGGCTGCTTGTGCGGTAGTGCACAGTCAGCAGTGCCGACATCCATCGTTCTCCTCTATGAGGGAGAGTGGGGAGAAGCTGACACGCATCAACCATGTGGGCTTGATTCTCCACCTGGACCTGGCACCAGCCTATCCTCCAGGGTTCAACCTCTCAGCCCAGCGTCTCTGCCGTGCAAAGTGAGACAAAGCCCATCGCTCCTCTCTGCGTGTTGCACGTGTGTGTCTCACCTGTCGGAACCCAGCCCCTGCAATGTTTTTGTGCACTGAAGCACTCCTCCTTTCATCCAGCATGGCCAGGACAAGGCTGACGAGTCCCAGGGGCTGATCTATCCCCTAACAGCTGGTCCCAGCAAAGCACAAGCCAGACCCAGGGTACCCACCTGTAAGGTGCTCACTGCTNAAGGCTGACGAGTCCCAGGGGCTGGTCCATCCCCTAACAGCCAGACCCAGGGTACCTGGGCACCTGTAAGGTGCTCACTACCCCCAGGAACGGTTTGGGCCACTCCTGTGCTTCCCCAGAGCGTGGAGCGGATCGTGGCTGACAGGTGCTGTACGGGACAGAGCGATGCTGCCATGCCCGTTGTCACCAGGAAACCTTGTACATTATATAGCAAATTAACTAAAGTAATTGAGGTTGTGCAAACACAATTTATCCTAGCAGGACTCACAGCTGTGACTGAGTTGGCTTTGTTTTCAGCTTTGAAGTTTTCCCCACTGACCAGATGCTAAGAGTTGTGCTGTTTACCCTCCTGCAGAAAGGCATCATTTTACAGACGGCTTGGCATTTCTCTTTCTTCCAAGTTTCCTTGGAATACACCATGCTGGAACTCTCCTCAGCTCCTGCCCAACAACTTTTGAAGCCTCCTAGCCCCTCGCCCCTCCAGGTAGGTGGGTCCTGCTCCCAGGGCTGTTACTGCAGAGGGCAAGGGGTGATGTTTGAAGGGAGGCACTGCTCCTGGGGGNAAGTAATTGAGGTTGTGCAAACACAATTTATCCTAGCAGGACTCACAGCTGTGACTGAGTTGGCTTTGTTTTCAGCTTTGAAGTTTTCCCCACTGACCAGATGCTAAGAGTTGTGCTGTTTACCCTCCTGCAGAAAGGCATCATTTTACAGACATCTTGGCATTTCTCTTTCTTCCAAGTTTCCCTGGAATACGCCACGCTGGAACTCTCCTCAGCTCCTGCCCAACAACTTTTGAAGCCTCCTAGCCCCTCGCCCCTGCAGGCACCCCTCCAGGCAGGTGGGTCCCGCTCCCAGGGCTGTTACTGCAGAAGGCAAGGGGTGATGTTTGAAGGAAGGCACTGCTCCTGGGGACATGCACTGGCAGACCCCTCTCCAGGGCTGCACTGCAAATACTCCAGGACATATGACATGTCACCGTGCTCATCTGTGTGCCCTGGGCTGAAGGATGGTCACCTTGCCTGTTCATTGCTGCCCTGTTCCTGCCTTCTGCCTTTGAGCCTCACGCTGGAGAGCTGCTCAGACCGGGTACCCCACCGCTGTCCCCGAAATCGCTTGTGAGAGTGGGGAGAGGGTGGGGGAGTCATATAGTTGAAACAATCCTTCTCTCAAGCCATCTTCTGCACTGTTTATGCCTCACACTTTGTTTCTGGTGTTCAGAGCAAGCTGATAGCCACAGTATTAATAACTTGTTTGTACAATAATTGCTGCTTAAGATAAATGATTCATAAAGTCCTACCACGGTCTTGGAAATGGTGTAAACAGGGAAAGCAGCTGGAGGACAGCAGTGGGATGCTAATGAGGGACCACCATAGGGAAGTAAATGTACGAAGACTGGGGAGGAGGGGGGATTAATCCAGCCCACAGTGCTGGAGAGCATCCCGCTTCCAGTTCTCACGTTCAGCACAGAGGCAGAGCCCAAGCTGCACAGCCAAGCAGGGTGTTAGCCCTGAAATGAGAGGTCTGCAAGAGAGTCACGGGAAACCATGAAGGGCAGGAAGGATACAGCCGGGAGACAACACGAGCAGCCTTGAGACCTTAGGAATGAGGAAGGAGATGGAGGGGACAGGGCTGGAGAGCCAGCCCTGGGTAGCAGAAGGCAAACTGGTGGGTGTGGGACTCGCAATGGGGGATCACTGACCTCCCAGCTCGACTGAGACCCCGAAGCAGGTCAGGAGGTGCCCTGCTGTTGAACAGGAGCACACAGACCAGGACCACACAAACTGTGTGCTCCAGCAGCTCTGCATGGCTGTCACCAGCTTTACAGCTCCAGGTTTAACCCTTCACATGGACAGAATAGAACTGGGGTAGAGGGACAAAAAGGAGTAACAACCCTGGCTTTCAGGTGACCAGAAAAAATCTTCGGGTGTAAGAAATTGTTGTTCTGTGTGCCAGCATACGTACTCCTAGCACGTCTACTAGCATCATGAGCTGTGGTGGATGCTGGGTGAGAAGTGCCGTCATCCAGCCCTGGGACCAGTCTGAGGACAGGTTACGGGAACAGCCTTTGGGGGTTGTGTTTGTTTGGCAGGAGGCAGGACCATCATGAAGATGGGTTTCTGACCTTCCTCTGCTTCGCTGCTCCCCTCTGATTGCCCAGGGAGCATGGGCACTCCCAGAGCATCTCCAAACACTTCTTCTGAGCACTACTTGGATGAGACCAGCCGCAGGGCAGCACCTGAAGGCAGACACTAGAAACAGATTTGCAGGACACTGGCATGTGCTGAACATCCCCCACGGCCCCCATCAGCTCGAACACAGACAGCCCATGGAGAGGCAAAGGGCTTCCTCTGCCCACTGCTCTCCAGGGACCTGTTTAAAGCAGAGGCTGCAGGGAAGAGCAAA
Organism: Syrrhaptes paradoxus; assembly: GCA_013400615.1. NCBI lineage: Eukaryota > Metazoa > Chordata > Aves > Pterocliformes > Pteroclidae > Syrrhaptes > Syrrhaptes paradoxus. The sequence goes on along the minus strand of VZTO01004784.1, from coordinate 6,047 downwards.
CTAAGATGTGGTATCCTTCAGCCTCTCCTTGAAATTATAAGAGCTGAAACCAGTCACTTTCTTTCTCCCATAATAACATCAGCAGAAATACATCCCTGCACTTTCTACGCAATGACTTAACAAGGGCTGAAGCAGCTAAGCTCAGCTGATGGATGACACCCTTCGCTCAGCTGCTGGATGGCGATGGGGAGGCAATGCAATGTTAGCGTCACAGTGTCTTTTTAAGGCACATTGCTGTTCACCTGGGAAGAGAGGCTAGGTGGTGANACAGTGTCTTTTTAAGGCACATTGATGTTGAATAGCAGAAGTTATCACTTGAGATCACCTGGGAAGAGAGTCTAGGAGGTGGGGCAGAAGGATGAAAATGTCAGTGGGGGGGAGAGGGGCACTGCCAGCGTCTCTGACTCGGGCTCTGTGGGGTCCCTCCGGAAGGATCCCTGTAGGATGTGAGTGGAGTGCTGTACACAAACACAACCAAAACCCCCCTCACAGTGCCCAACTGCCTCCAGGCTAGACCAGTGGATGGATAACTGGGGGTGCAAGTCAAGCACATGCAGGAAACAGATTGAAAATAAAGAGCTCCTTGGGACACCCAGATCAGCGACACAGGGTAGCAAACCTGTCTTTCTTTAGCAGAGAACATTTCCTGGCTTGTGCTTCTGACATAGTGCTCCAAGAGTGTAATCTTAGGCTGTACCACAACAGCAGACCACATGCACATCCCTGTAGCACCGTCTGCTGATTGCACTGCATCCAGGAAGCTCTCAGCCCCAAAAATCTCAGTGCTGTGGCCCTTTGCACAGCAGCTCATACCACCTCCTTCCCAGAAAAGAATCTCTTGAAAGCAGCTGTGGAGAGACTGACAGACAGGCAGTGAGGGTGACACTGTGTGTTTAGCAGGGGACAGTCCTGGGCTGCTGCAGTCTACCAGCCTGGGCTGGGATGGAAGCAGGGTGAGAAACCAAGGGACCTCTTGATTGCAAAGATCTTGCAAACCTGAGCAGGGGCTGGAGCTTGTATGCAATGCAAGAGCTGAAGTCATTTAAACCTTTTCAGACTGATTCCCATTTTTAAGAGCTCATGTTGTTGGGCAAGCACGTGCACGTGAGCTCCAAGGCAGAGGAGAGGAGTGAAGCATGGGGCTGTGCTCCTGAACTGTGCTGGGACCTGGGCTGGGGGAGGCTGAGGCAAAGGCTTTTGGTTTTGGGGTGCAATGCCCTGTGCCCAGCTGAACATGCAAACCTCCAAGAGCACGACGGCTTGCTGCAGGCTGCATCCCCCTGCCAACAGCAGCCCTCCGTGCCTCCAGATGTGGTAGGAGAGGACAAGAGCAGCAGCAGCAGCCCTCCCAACTGGCAGCATTCCTGTGGAAAGGACAAGAAGGGGTGTCCCAGAACCCCCCTGCCCTCTTCAGCCCACAGTGAAAGGGGGAGCCTGCTGAGATGGGACACACTGCTGGGGGAAGCCTGGTGCAGGCAGGCAGCAAGTCAGCTTCATGTCCCTTTGCTTAGTGCAGGGTCTCCTCTTGAAGGATGCTGAGCTAGAGGAGCATCCATCACCCTGAGGCAGCTCTGGCCTGCAAGCCCAGGACCCAGTTGATCCTACAGGGATCCAGAAAGCCTGGTGCCCAGACAGCCACCCAGATTTTGCCCAAGGCGAAGGGACTAAGCATCATGCCTAGTGCTGGCTCTGCTGAACCCCAGGAGCCTCGGGACAAATGAAGAAAATGACAGACTAGAGGGAAATTAATAGAGCAGAAAATTTGAAATGATGTGGAAATAATTCCCCCGGCTTAAGGAGAGCTCCTTGTATGCTTAATTTCAGAACACAACTGTTTTCGTGTTGCTAAATTACAGTATCAAAACGAGGGGCCCTGACTGGAGCTTATGGGACATGGGGATATTTCCATGCACACTGCGAGCTCTCCCATCTGGAACAAGGTAAGGGCTGGGGTGACCTTAGTTTGCCACAGGGCTGGGGGCATGGGATGGTGATGACTGTCTTGGAAAAGCCAGTGTGCTGCTTGTTGCTTTCATGAAGCTTTGTCCTGATAATTTTTCATCCCTAATTTGAGCCTGCAGCTGGGGGGAGGACAAGGGGATGGGAGGATCTGTGAGGTGTCTGCTGGCCCCTTCTTCCACTGACAAATTCTGCTCCCTGCTTCCCCATAGGGGTTTCTGTCCCCTCTGCTATGCCAAGAAAAGAGGCTGAGGCACAGCCAGGCTTGAGAGAAGGATGAGCTGGGAGTGATGGAGGGACCAACTACAATGGGAAGGGAGCATAGGGACAGTCCTGTTTCGTGCAAACCTCCTCAATCTGCCCACTGTGTGGGTCTGACCCCAGCTGCAGGGATGCTGCTGATGCCCTGACCCGCTCCTCCACCCTGACATTTCCTTGGCTGGCACCTGGGACAGGTGAGGGCTGAGCTGGCCCTGCAGAGATGTTCCACCTCTTGCAGCCCTCTGAATGTAAATGCCTGATCCTGTGGAGCTGAGCAAAAAAGGGAGTGAGCAACCCAACTCTGCTCCTGTGCCAGGACCTGCAGGACTGAGTAGGGATCAAACTCTCTCCTCAGGCACATTCTCCATCCAGGGCCATGAGACCTCTTGGACAGAAGTCACAGAGAGCAGAGGTTGCAATGACCCGGGGGAAAGACATGCACCCACAAAAACAGTGCCTGCTGCACCCCATTGCATCCCGGGGCTCCCCCGCCCAGGGCTTGATGGCAGCCCCTGGGCATGCTCTGCTGTGGGTGTCGGGGAAGGGGCAGAGGAGAGTGAGGTGGGTGTACAGAAGATGCTCTCTCAGATGCTGGAAATCTGTTGGGAAGTCCCCAAGGAGTCACAGGGAGACAGAAATCAGCTTCTTTCCTGACAAAAGAAGTTTTCAAGGTGTCCTTTAGGCTTCACAGCGCACAGCGAGATTGATCTGTGCTCAGCCCCCCAGAGAAAATCACCAGTCTCTATTTTCTCTTTCCTCACACATAGATGGGCAGGAGCTGACTACAATCCCCGCCAGCAGAGCCACGAGCAGGCAGGAACAGGGAGGCTGTCAGGGCCAACACGGATCCAGAGCAGCCCTGCACTGACCATCAGAGCTGCATCCAGCCCTGCCCTGATGCGGGGGCTTGGTTTCCTCCTCTCCCTGCAGCAAACACAGCTGGCTACAGACTCCTGACATGCAGGGTGTGGGGGGCAGGGATGGGGAGAGACACAGCCCTAGGATGTGGGCAGAGGAGCAGGGGCTCCATCCAGAGACACTGCCTCAAACTACCCTAGGGAGAGTGCTGGGAAGAGAAGAAAGTATCTTTTTGCTGCTGAAGCACTGCAGACCTGTCCTGTGCATGCTCCAGTGCAACCTGCACCGTGCATGCGTGACCACGCAGACTTGCATCCCTGATGGGACACTCCCAGCTAGGACACTGGGGTAGCAGCTCCTCTGCTCCAGGGTGCTGGGCATCCGGGCGGTACATCCGCACAGAAAACTGATGCCAAAAGCCCTGACTCACGTGAGCAACTCTGGAAGGACCAGCTGGAGTGGCCTCTGTCCTCTTTCTGCTGAGCTAGAGTGCTCCTGGCGTTCTTGCTAATCAAGCTGAGTGGAGGTTTCAGCCTTCCTGGGAAATACCCACGCTTCCCAAGGCTGCATCCACAGCCCAGTTCATCCGTGCCTGCCCCAGTTTCATCCTGCTCACTGCTGAGCGCCAGCAATGCCGCGTATTCCCCCAGCACAGGCAGCTTGGCACAAGCCGGGGAAATTTCACTTTTATTACAGCAGATGGAGTCCAAAGCCTGACGTCCGGGAGAAGAGGAGCACATCCACCGTCTTCTGCAGCCGCAGCCTGCGCAGGGCTCACCAGCCACCCCAGCAGACCACACCAGGGCACAGAACATCTCTGGGCAGGGAACCGTCCTTCTGCATCCCCCCAGGGTCAATGTCTGTGCTCTGAGAGCCTCAACATGGGCAACAGGAGGGCCCTCCTAACCACGCACACAGCAGCTGTTTACCCTTTGGTGCACAAATCTGAGCAGCATGGGATAGTGCTTCCCCTCTGGTGAGGACATTCCCAGTTCCAAACCCCCTGGACCCCAGTTCCCACCTGGACTGGACCCTTTGGGGCATCTCCTGTGCCTGGGTGGCCACAGCTGGCGTTTCCTCAACCAGCGTGTCTGCTGTCCTGCCCTTCCAGCTCTTGTAGCATCTAGTGATGGCCCGCTGGCAGAGACACTCACTCTGTCCCTTAGAACCCCCGTCTCTCTTTCCTGCAGCCTTGAGCCCCAGATTAAGCTTGTTGGGGAGACCTGGCTGAGTGTGGTGTGTGGCCAACGCACCAGCAGATGAACTGCACCGCAAACAAATACATAGAGAGAAAAACATATTGAACTTTCTGGGCATGGAGATGGCCCTAAACCGAAGTACAAGAGTTGGAGAAATCACCCAGGATTTAGGAATGCCGGTAGGTGTCATTAGCACCCCATGGTAGACACAGGGTCTGGTCACCCCTCAGGATGGGTGTAGCAGAACGGGTGAGGGACCAGGAGGAGCTGCAGGGTAAGCAGAGACCTCCCAGGGCAGGACCACCTTAACCAGCGCAGGAAGGGCCTGGATTGGCACTGCTAAGCTTGTCCCGCAGGAGTGCCAGCCACTGACAGTGACAGACCGTAAAGCCTGGCCACAAGAGCCAAGAACCCTAAATTAAATTTGAAAAAAAACCTCTATTAACCATGCCAGACTGGTGGGGTGGGGTGGCTGATTGCTTGCTCTGGCTGGGATGGTCAGCTTGCCCCGCATCTCCCACCAGTGTCTCCAGTCCAGTGGATGTTGTGGGGGGGAAGCCATCCCCCTTCCCATCAAGGCTTCACCGGGGCAGCAAGGAGTGGAGGGGCAGAGGAAGGCAGAGCAGAGGGAGCAGAGGCAGGGGGATGAGCTTGCTCTGCTGCTGTTCCCTCGGGCTCTGAGCAGAGAACACTCTCACTGCCCGGGCAGCAGCCGGTGGGTCTGGTAGGATGGCTGGGAGGAGTACGAGCCCGGGGAGCTGCAGGGAGGAGCGTGTGTGTCAGAAACCCCTGGCCGCTTGCTGTGTTGTGCCAGCAATAGCGTGTAAAGTGCTGTCTGTGTGAGAGGAATAGCGTGTCAAGTGCTCCCCGGGGCTGCAGGATCGCTGCTCCATCCGCCTGCCTCCATCCCTGCCCTCCCCGCACAGGAGGCAAAGGCAGAGCAGCGGAAAGAGCCTGGAAGCAGCATCCCAGCAGGCAGCCCACCCGCTGGGCAGGGAGGCAGCGAAGGCTGCTGCTGGGGAAAGGCTGCATCCCTGGCACAGCCCAGACTCTCCCGAACTGGTGATGTGCTCCTAAGAACAGCCACCCCAGGACAGGGGAGGCAGTGGGGTTGTGGGGTAAGAACTGGGCTGAAGCGCTGAAGTCAGTGTATTTAGGATGCTTTATGGCATCTCAGCTATTGGCCCGTCGCTACTGCATTTATTTCAGCAGACTGGCTTATACCTGTCGTGTGTTGGAGGTTGTTCCTGCTCCATCACATTGCCTTCCCTTGGAACGTGGGCAGAAGAGCACGGAAACCCCTCTGCCCTTGGGTAGGGGGTAGCACAGGGGAGGCAGGGAGAGCTGGAGTGTGTGATCCACCCACATTAATGGTGCCACTACCATTTCTCAGACTATCCCCCAAGAAGTCACACCATGTGTGGGCAGGCAGAAAAATTAGCTCTTGGATGTTGTGCACCATCTCCTGATTTACACCTGCTGAAGATCAGTGAGTCTCTGGGTGGGAACAGAGCTGGCGGTGCATGGGTGCCATTGAAATCCACGGGTAAGAAAGGACAGAGCTTTTCCCAGAGTAAAGCAACACCAGAGATGATGGACTAGATTCTTCGAGCAGGGAAAGAGCAAAAACACCAGCCCAGGGTGTCCAAGTTGCCAGGGCTGTCACGAAATGAGGCTCAGCCAGAGATGTAGATTGGAAGGGCTCTCTGGAGGTCCACAGTCCAGCACCCAGCTCCAAGGATGGCTGACTTCAAAGTCAGATCAGGTTGC